>VWZD01005508.1:158319-173359 GCA_013396695.1 Sakesphorus luctuosus | reverse complement strand
TCTCCCCCACCCGCCCCCCAGCCCCTCCACTCCCGGGATTTGTTAACTCTTCCCCGGGAAACAGCCCCTCCGTCCCGCTCCCGGGGCTCCTGGTGCTCCTCCGCCGGAGGAAGAGGGGTGTTTGTTGTGTGTATTGGAGATGCGGTTGGCCCAGGACTGGGGAGATCCCAGTCCCGCTGGTCCCACCCGAGCTGCCCATGGACTCAGCCACAGCCCGGCACGCCCGGGACACACACGGACAGTCCTGGGATACCCCAGCCCCGAAGAAGGATTTGACACTGCTCTTAAGTTGCGTCTCTGTTTGCATAATTGGGATAGGGTATGTCCCGTCCAACTCCGGGGTGGTACCTCAAGGAGAGAGGGGGGCAATTAAGACCAAACTGTCCCAGGACATGGGGACCAGGCCGGGAGAGCGGCTGCGGGAGGCCCCGGGACATCACCGCGGGCTCTCCCCAGCGCAGCGGCCGCGGGGCCGGGCGGGCTCGGCCGTGGCTGTGCGGACAAGTCGGGATGGGAATCGCCCTCCGGGAGCCCCAAATTCGGGCCCACAGACGCTTCCACGTGCCTGCCATGAGCATCCCCGTTTGTTATTTTTGAGACTTCGCTCTGCCCGCCCGGCCCTTCTCCTCCGGCCACGCGTGTCCAGGACCAGCCCTTCCTTGCGGAACGCCCCGTCCGCCCGCTCCGGGCCGTTCCAGGGCGGCGAAGAGACGGAACCACCGTCTCCTGCGCCCAGGGAGGCCACGCAAGGCCGTCTCCGGGATCGGTAGCTGCTACTGAGAGGACTCGCGTTTCTCCAGGGAGAAATGTGGGTTTGGCCCCAGTTGCTTCTGACACCCCTCAACTCTCTCGCTGTCCCGGCCGCGGCATCGGGAAGGCCGCCGGACACAGGACAGGGCTGATATGTCAGCGTTTCTTTAAAATCCGGGAAGGTTTTTAAAGGTCACCCCATTGCCCCCAATCCCTCAAAGCCCGCATGGTTCCTCATCGCATCGCATCAAAAAATGGGGTGAATTTAAGAAATCTTGACCCCCTCTAAACTCCTTCTCAAATGCGAGGGGCTGCCTAATCCCATTAGCAGGGTGTTAATTTAACAACCACCCGGCGCTGCCGAGCGCGGGGCCCCGCGCTGTCCAGCGGCGTTCCCGGGGTTGCGGCTCTCGCCTCTCTCCTGCTGCTCTTCTCGCTGGGTTTATTCGCTGTTTCACAACCCCCGGGGTTTGTAATGGCTCTTGCGGTCATTAACGTGATTTACTGAGGCTTTCTTCTCTAATTACCTAGCCCTCGAGCTATTAAATGCATGTAAGCAGCTCCGCGGGTTCCGAGGCGCGGCTCCCCGAACCCCGGGCCCGAGTCTGTCCGTCCACTCCCGGGCAGAGACCTGGGACCGTGCCGGGAGGATGGCCCCGCAGGTCGCCCCCACCTTGGGATTTGATTTTCCTGTCATTAAGCACCAGCTAGCCCCGACCCTCTCCTGGCTCGGAAGGATCCTTGTCGAATTCAGCCTCGGTGCGATCCTGATGAACGCTCCCTCTCTCTCTGGGGCTGGAGCAACTCTGGCACCCGTGCCGGGAACGGAACATCTCCAGTACCTGCAGCAGGGACGGTGCATGGCTGGCACCAGCACCGGAGCATCTCCGGTACTTAAACCGAGACCGGAACATCTCCAGTACCTCCGGTACCTCCGGTACCTGACCCGGGAGCGTGTCCGACCCATGTGCGGGCCCGGGGGCTGAGCGGCGGCGGGCACGGCCGGGCCGGGCCAGGGTACAGCGGAGCGTGCTCGTTCCCCCGTGCTGGGCCGGGGAGAAGCCCCAGTGATGGAAAGCCGAGAAAGGCTTTATCTCAGCCCCACCGGGGCCAGCGGGAAAGGCGGCCCCGGCCCTCGGAGCCTGTTTTAAAAGTCAAATGGCTTCGGGTGCCGGAGCTCGTCCTCTTCCCCGGGAACAATGCGCTACTCCTCGCCCACCTCCCCCTGCACCGCCCGGGTTTGGAGGAGGGAGGGGGAAAACCCGAGCGGCTCTTCCCCTTCTCGGCTCTCGGGGGGCCGTTCCCCGGCGGGATCGGGAGCGGCTGGAAAAGCAGAGAAGACCCGGGTTGAAATAATCAGGAGCGATTTATTCCCCTGGAGTGACAGTTCTTTTGAGCAGTTGCCGAATGGCAGTTTCTGTCTTTCTGAAAGCTTTTCTTCCAGATTCTGTTCAGATTAGGCTGGAGAGATGAATGAGGCCATTATCCAGCCCAGTAGCTATTCTGAAATGCCAAATTAATTACCAAGGGCTAAATCAAGGCGANGGGAGCAGCCTCGGTCGGGCGGAGCAGGCGACTCTGGAGACCCCTCATGGACCGGCTCCGGTTGTCTTTTCCCCAGTTCCGGCACGGCCCCGTCGGCTGCCTCATCTCTTACCTCCGGCGAGGCGAGGAGCGAGAGGCCGCGAGGCTCCTCCAGGCTCCGGGAAGGACTGAACTGGGGCCGGCAAAGGGGCTGGAGCCGGACCTGGAGGCCGCTCGACCCCTCTCGATGCTCACGGGTCCGGCCAGATGCTCCGGGCGATCCCGTCGGGGGTCTCCGCCACCTGCCCGCCGGCCCCGGGGCGGCTCGAGGAGCAGCCGCGCTCTCCCCAGTCCTACTGCAGCACTTTGACATCAACTCAGCCACTGCGGAGGGAGCTTGGGGCATTCCCTGATTCCGTGAGCTCTGGGGATGTAAAAAGTGATCAACTGGTCGCTTCTTTCAGCAGTGCTTGCAATGAGTGGGAGAACGCAGAGGGCGAGGGAGTGCAAGGATGCTGATCCGGAATTCTGTTCTCATTGCCTGGCTTGGAGGGTTACAGAAACACCGCCGGGAAAGGGGGAGAAAGACGGTCCCAAGGGAATTAGGCAAGAAGGCACCGCTGGCTCTTCCCGGACTGATGTCTCTCTGCCGGCACAGATCACAACATTTGCACATGACATTTAATCCTCCCCCCTAAAGCTCTTTGGCTCTCGGCAGGCAGTTATTGTTATTATTGTTGCTTTAATATTTACGCTTTGCTCCCCAACAAGTATAATTTCCCTGGTCACCTTGTAGATCTCTGGCCCTTAATTCAGTTTTCTCTTCAGCTCCGGGGCCGAGACTTCACCTCTGACTCCTCTCATTCACGGAAAAAAAATTGAACGAATTTTACGCAAAAAAAATATTTAGGGAATTTTGGGTCAAGCCTGACTATCCGTTTTGGGTAGGGGAAAAACTGGGATCGTATCTGATGCTGAATCTTCTGCAGCAAATGCTCACGGCCAGTGACATCCCGGCTGAGCCCCGGGCAGAACCGCTGGCAACAGCGAGAGCAGAGCTAGGCAAGAGTTTTCCTTGTACTAGACAGTCCTTGCAAACGAGGAGTAAGCAAGGAGGAGATTTCCCAGGGGCTGAGAAGTGGGCTGTAGAAGGACTCAAGCCTTTAATGTAAATTGGCCGTGGCTGGCAGAGACCACTGAACACTGGGCTATTCAACATCTCTGTGAACCTCTAATGATCAACTCGGTTTTCAATTATACACCCACAATTGCCACCAAGAGAGATAAGCTCCTGGAATACTATATTTTCTCTTGCAAAATGTTTTCTGTAGGGTAGGCGGTCTGGAAAGCTCAGTGAGTAATATTTGATTTATTTTCAGCAGAGCAGCGGGACATCCAGCAGCCAGGAGAGCTCCAGACCGGACCAAACAGGCGCCCAAATGGCTCATGCGCTCCTGGGGACTCGCAGGTGGATTCAGCCACTGCAGGGAGCTGCAGCATTGGGGTTACCAGATATTCCCAGGAAAACAGAGGCACTCCTTGATGGTAAAATTGTTTAACCCTGGGATTTATTTGTGTGTTCCTCTGCAGAAACAATGGCTTCATTTGGATGGGTGCAGATGGAGCACAATAAAAAGGAATGCAGCTTAGCCTGGAAAATGCTGCCATACACTGGACATACTGCCGAGGTCTCATCCAGGGGAAAAAGTGGATGTTTCATGGCATAACCCAGAGACATGCACAGACCCTCCAGACTTCAGGTCCTTATACATCCCTAAGAAGGCTACCCTACATTTGAAAGCTATTTCCAGGTTAAATTACTTTTCTGAGCCACATATTACAGGGAGAGGGACAAGAGGAACACAGTGACCTTACAACAGTGTTCTGAGTTACATGGGAAAAAATACCAGAAGTGAATTGGGAGCTTGGTCCACTGGGAACATCCTGGCACAGCTGAGGAAACCTTGCTGCAATGAACTGATGGAGGCCTGGCAGAACCCCCTGCCCCGATGGAGGGAATAACCCTGCGTGTTTCTGGGCACTGACAGTGTAAACCCGATTTCATGGATCTGGAGGATGCTGGTGCCAGGCTGAGATGTGGGGTGAAGAAAACAGGTTTTGGCTTGGAGGTGGCAGATTCCTGTGCAAACTTTGCTGCCAATCTGTGTGGGAAAGAGGGGATGGGGAGACCCAAATTACTGAGTAAAATGTTTAATCCAGAGAGTTTCACTGAGATTTTGGGAATACACAATGCAGTGCAGCAGAAGCCACGCTGCAGATCTTATTTTTAGATGATTAAAGCACTCACCTGGATCTCAGGGGACCTGGGGGTAAGTCCACTCATTGCAAAGGACTTTCTGCTAGATTTTCTTTATATCAAGTATTTGTGGGTCTGACTGAGCGGGACATCAGAGCAATTCACCAGTCCCTGCTGAGCCTGTTCCCTGGAGGCTGATCTCTCTGAGGCCCACAGGCCTTAAGAGACCACCCAGATCAGCTGCCATGCCCTGTCTTATGGCTGTTTGGGATTCAGAGTGAGTGTCCCTACCCCCAGGTGCCCAGCTCTGACCCCACACCACATTTTGCACAGGAGCTCAGTGTCTCCACTCCAGCTTCCCATTCACTTTCCATGGAAGGAGGACCTGGGGCTTGCCACCTATGCTGGCTGCAGACAATCCCTGCTTGGAGGACTCAAATGCCTCCAACAGCAGCTGCTGGCCCTGGTTGTCCCTTGGGCAGAGGGATGTCACCACCCTGGCACTGACAGCTGGGGAGGGATCCCCGCTCTCGTTTATGGGTAATCAGCAGCAAACGGAGCAGAAAGGAAGACACATGGAGTGGACTCCTTTGGTGCAATCCGACCTCCACAGTCATCAATCGTCCTTTCTTTTTTATTACTTCTACTTTTTCTTGCAAGTGCTGTGCCTCTGCAGGACACAAAGAAAAGTTTCTTTGCTTCCTGCAGAGAAGGAGAAAAGCCAAGCTGAGAGCCAAGCAGGACTTCCCTGCCTGCCTGGCGCTGCCTGACAGCAACTCAAGGGAGTCCTGGGCACTGTTAGCTGTTCCTTTGGGAGGAAACCAGCCTTGATTCAGAGTCATCTGCCCCTGGGCCCTGTTTGGGGAGGATAACAACGAAGTTCTTTCCTTTTGATTTGAGACCAGTATTACTCAAAGGACATTCATCCCTTTACTCACTGCTTTGACTCCCTTTAGCAAATTCTGAGCAGCAATTCAAACACAAGAGTTCTGGTGCCAGGGGAATGCAGATGGAGAAGGTCAAACATTGTCCAGAGCAAAGAGAGAGCAGCCAGTACAGCAAAACCCCAGCTGTGCTAAGGGCAGGGATATTGCAGTGAGCAGTGTGCCATGTTCCTTTAAAACAACTAAGGTTCCTTTAAAATAATCAATTTGAGCAGAGGCCATTCTTTGCCTGCATTACAGAATTGTTTGCTGGGCACAGTGAACACTATTGCTCTCAGTCCAGTGTAGGAGTTTCTTTGGCTCTGGCACAGGAAACTGGCCCATATAGAGACTTTCTACCTCAGCAGAGACAGTTTAGGAGAATCCAAGATTGTAGTTTTATACAGGACCCATGTAAAGCTGCGGAGTTGAAATGCTGATCTTCTTGCTGCAAATTTTCCTCCCCACTGACTCAGAATAGGGCCTTGAAAAGGAATTTGATCTTCTTAAGCCAGTGTAAGGTAAAGACAGAACCTGGGCTGAGCTTCAAGGGGAGAGGGAGGTTGTGTGGCAGAGGCTGGGCTGGGTGTATTTCAGCTACCTAAGGAGCAGGATTATTAAAATGTGGGTCCCCAGAGCTTCTGAATTCCCACCACCTAGTAACTCCCTTTGCCAGATAATTAACTCTTCTCCAGCATCTCTTTGCAGTGATGAGTGGGCTCATGAGGCTCAGCTCCAATTGAAACTGTGGCAGTCCTGGGGCAGGCTCTATTTCATCATTGCAGATGAAGGGGGTGTTTTGTTGCTTTCTTTGTTTAAAAGCAATAAAAAAAATATATTCCAGAAAGCATCCTGCTCCCTCGGGGAAGAAGTAGGGGATCTGTAGGGACTGAGCCAGCAAGGCTGGGTCAAGGCAAAGAGGGTCGTGCAAGCAGCCATCCAGGTTTTGGGTTTATATCTTCCTTTGGGAAAGCTTCCCTTGATATGAGACAGGGATAGCTGGGGGGGCTTCCTGGAACCCCCAAATCAACTTTACAAAGGGAGGCTGCCCAGCCCTGGTATGGCCCTTTATGAAGGTAGGTCATCCATCAGGACAGCGGGAAACATGTTTTTCAGGAGCCTTACCCAGAGCCTGGGCTCCTTTTGGCAGCCATCCTAACCTAATTATAATTAAGTATGTATTAAGCTGGGATGAAGTGGCCTTCGAGTGGCTATAACCTTCTAATAGGAGAACTTGGGGTAAGGCAGCAGGAGCAGGGCTCAGGATGGGCAGAGAGGCATCGTGTGAGCCCAGACATGGTGTGTTGGGGATGGGGCCAGCAGCTCCACTGGAGGAACCTTCCTATGCCCTCCCCAGGACACAGAGGCCACTCCTCGCTTCATCCCAGGGCTGGGATTATGAAGAGACCCCCCTACACAGGGTTGCCCACCGCGGTGCTGCGGCTGAGTTCAGGAACCTTTCCTAGGGGGCTGTCTGCACACTTGGAGCCATTACCAGGGTCATTAATTAGTGTTGTGCCCCTGTGAGGGTTGGCGATGGGGGTCCGATACATCTGAGCGAGCACAGCCAACAAGCGCCGCGTCTGCCCTGGCACAGCACTCCCTGCACATCATCCCTGCGTGTTGGGGGGTCCGCAGCGTCCCAAGCCCATCCGGAGACCCCCTGCCCCAGCGCGGCGGGTGCCAGTGCCCGGCGGCGGGCACCGCCCCGTCTCATCCGGCTCCAGCGCAGGGGTGAAGCAGCTGGGGAGCTCTTGTTTGCCGAGCTGAATTCCTCGCTGTCGTCTGCTGCTCAGCGGCACCATCGCCTGCCTGCGAACAGCCTCGCCGCGCACGCCTTGGCGTGCCCGAGCACAGGCACTGCCGGCGGGCAGCGGGTGAGAAGCAGGAAGAAGGGGAAATGAGGCAATGGCAAGAGAAGGCAAGTGGGCAACTCTGCGCCGTCCACAGTTTCCCCAGATATTCAGCAGAGATATGATCCTCACACACTTTGTAGAGCTCTTTGCTGCCCGTGGCTGCTGTGAACCTCTGCAGTTCTCATCTCTGCTCCCGATGCCTTGGTAACGAGGGGTAGGAGAAAGTAAAACTTCTTCTCTTGTCCTGGCACGCTAATGCCCCATCCCTACCCTCTATGGCTCCAGTAATCCCCTGGTGGTTTTCAATGCTCGTCATGTGCTAGAGAAAAGCAAAACCATTGTCCCAGCACGATTTTTGATTCTGCTGGGACACAGCCTTATCTCCAAGATCCTGCCTGTCCCTGTCACCCCGACTAACGCACACTCGCTGCCCATTGGAGTGCAAATTCCAGCTTCGACCACCTCACATCCATCAAAAGCTGCACCAGGACCTTGCTGCCCATATCACTGCCCCCTCCTGGCTCTGCCACAGGTCTTCTGGTCAGAGATAAGTGTGAGGTGACAGATGCAGTAAAACGTTACTGCTGTGAGGGTTAATATATGGAGGGAGTTGTTCTTGAGCCACCCCAAAATGCAGAGAGGAAGGCACACAGCTCTAGACTGCCTGAGACCTGGAGGTCACAGAGGTATCTGTAACACATCCACCCTTGCTGGCCTCCCCTAAACCGGAGGGTTTGGGTTTATAATTGTCTCATTTCAATATTTATTTGCAAATCTGAACTTAGATACACTGATGGCAACTCAGAGGAATTTATGAGCATGGATGGCTTTATTATAAATGTGAATTAAAGCATCAGGATGAAACTGGCCACTGGGAATGATGGCAAAGTGACTGAAGTTTAAGTATTTAAGGACAGCAGGGTGCCTGTGGGTGCCTCCTGCCCAGAGGAGGGCAGGACTCAGCAGCACTTGCTGAGGTCCTCACTCAGAACTACCTGCTGCCCACCTGTGAACCTTCCTTGTCCTGTCCACTCTGCTACCCCCAAAGAAGGATTGCTGAGGGGCTGCTCCAGCGGTTTCCTGTCAGATCAGGTCAGGTTCTCCCAAGAGCTTTGCTGAAAGCATCTCTGGTTGATTCTGGCATCCAGATTTTGTCCTCTGGATGAAGTGGGATGGCCCCAAACCTTTCCCACTGAAGACAACAGTGATCTCAAATGGCATTGCTGCTACCTCGATGTCTCCTTGCATATGCAGCCAATTCATCCCTGAAGGAAGCCAGAGCCAGCCCTGGGCAACAGAGACCTCGTCTGGTTACCCAGCCCAGCTCTGCCCTGCTTTCATACTCTTTTGCCTGGGTTGGGTGAGACTGCGTGTCCAAAGGTGGGATCTCTGTCCCATTTGTGCCATCTCCATGAGAGCGAGATAAACCCTGCCTGCAAATACCATTTTCTCCTCACGGTTATCAGGGCACATAATTGAGATGCCTGCAGAGGATACGGAGTTTGTCACCTGGATAAGGTGATTGACCCAGCTGGTCAGGGCAAAAATCCTTCTCCCAGTTCAGCATATCCCAAGATATGCCTGCAGTGGATTTGCACAGGGTGACTATTTTTATTTAAAACAAGCAGGAAAAAAAATAAAAAGGGAATTCACAGGAAAAAAATGATCCATTGCAGCTCACCCTGAGGCCCTGCTGCCATCTACTGGGGTCCCAACGCCGAGTCCTCTGCACCAGCCCGGGATGGGGATGGACCCTGCCCGGGTGTGGGGGCCCCCCCAGGGTGCTGGGAGGGGATGTGGGCATGGCTGTGTGGGTGCTGCCTGGAGGCCCTCGTGGCTCCCCTGGGTGGCAGGGCTATGACCTGGGGAAGAAGCACAAACTGCAGATGCTCTGGGTTCACAGCATCCTTTGAATGCTGCCACTTCCATCCAGATGGATGGGCTGCCCAGGAGCGTGGCCAGCTGTGCCCAGGCCCACATGGCCAATGTAAAACCAGCTTCAGTGGTTTCCTCTAAGGTTTATTCGTTCCTATCATGGCCTGGAGCAAGGCCAACTGGTTAGAGACACACCTTTAACTCGCAGTGCCCAGAGCAAGCTCCCAAATGTAGGTGTTGATTACTGTGGGGTTCACCAGGAGCTGTGATTCCCTGGGAAGTGGAAGGTCCTGGTGGCTCTGGAGGCTGACAGGTCGCTGGGGCAGAGGGTGCTGGGCTGAGGGTCACCATGGTCACAGCTGCCATGGCAGCCACCGAATTTCACCACCATCACATCGTCCCTTCTCCAGGCTGACCCCAGGAATGCTGCCAGAGGGAGAGCTCTCCCTGGGGAGGTGTTTGCCAGGGGTGCATGGCCCAGCTGGGCGCCCAGGGGCGGCTGAGCTTCGCCCCCCGGGTGGTGCTCAGCCCTCTCCATCACTGCAGTTCTCCGGCACGACACAGGGGGGAAACCTCAGCCCATGCGAAAGCTGCTCCCATCCCGGCTCTTCCCAAGGCTCTGTCGCTTCCCGAGGCCGACTGGTCTCCTCATAGCCCCGGGGGTGATCTGGACCAGGAATTGCCCTGCCTGGGGGGGAAGCTCTGAAAAGTGAGGAATGGGGTGTTCGAACTTCGGGTCACAGCTTTTTGTTCAGGTAAGGCTGGGACAAGGCCACCTCTCTGCATCCAAGAGAACTTTCTGCTGTAGCGTCTTGCCTCAAGGAGTCAAGGAAAAAGCCTGGATGCAGCTCCCGCGGCAGATGAAAAGGCAGGAGCTGAGAAGGCACGGCCCGGTGTGGGAGCAGCTGAACACCTCTGTCTGCTGAGGCGAGCTCTTGTGCCAGAGGGCAAGTGCCCACCAAGCTGAAAGGAGAGGAATGATGACGAGAGACTGTACAAACCAACCCTCTGCTCAGCTCCCCACTGGGGATGTGTCCCCATGCGGCTGCATCCCACCCACAGATCAGGAGCTGTGTCCCATCCAGGGGCTGCATCCCATCTGGGGCTGCAGCTCAAGCTGTCAGGACAGCCAAGGGGTGGGACTCGCAGCAGCACCAGGGTTGTGTTCACAGTGGGACTGAGCCCAGGCAGCTGTTTTGGCACAAAGATGACCATGGAGCATGATGAAGGGCTCTCCTCAACAAGCCACCGGCAATAAGAGAAGTCATGGGATTGATCAGCATCACAGACCTTAGGACTGGCATTAGGAAAGGCTTTCCAGCAGTAAATACAGAGCCATGCTGGCATTGCTGGGGATGCTGGAGATTCCTGGTTCTCAGTGGACTCACAAACAGGGCAGAAAATTGCCTGTCAGGGACAAGTGTCTATAGCAGCTCTGCTGTGGTGCAGGGAATGGTCCCTTGCATCCAGCTGGCTCCCCTTGGTTTCCATGCCAGCTCTGACTTCTATATCCCTTTCTTGTCCTTCCCTGTTTCTCCTGTAGGAAAAGAGCACCCTGTCCTCTTCCACAGCTCTGCCTTTCCCACTGCCAGCCACACACTGGCTCCTGAGTAGAGCACTGACCACTTGAGTAGCAACTCACAGCTTGGAAAACCAAACCACAGTGTAAGGTGACCATGAGGGCAGGAGGGATGTCTGGCTCCTTCTCTTGCAAGTCCCACTTTAATTGTTAATGTTACAGTGGGGAATATGTTTGGTTTTACTGAATTAAAGTTTTATTCAGACTTTTAGTCATCTTGCTTGTCCCTGTGAGAAGTGTGGATGGTTTTCAACAAGAATCCATGTGGCTTGGAGAATGCACACGTCAGAGACTAAAACAGAAATGGTTCCAAGGCTGCAGAATGGATCAGACAGAGAAAAACCTGCTGCATGGCACATGGGAAACTGAGGCACAGAAGGCTGAGTGACCTGCTCATGGGTGGCAGTGGCAGTGCAGGCAGCTGAGCCATGACCTCCCAAAACAGGGTCTCTGTGGAAGAAGGGACCTGAGAAAGGAGCGGGAATACATCCAGAAGTTATGTGGGTTTGCTCCAGGCATCCAAAGCCCTTGCACAGGAGAACAGAAAGGTGTAGATCAGACAAGTGTTCACCTGCCAAAAGTGTGACAGCTCTGGAGCCCTTCAACCCCAGAGAAAGGGTAGAAAAGCTTCAACACTTTGACAGATTGGGTCATATAAGGTTATATTATCATCTCCTACAAGGGAGGTGGGAGAGGAACATCTGGGGGCACATCTGCCACCACCAAAGTCCATGACCCAGTTTCATTTCTCAAGGATCAGTCTCAGGTGGTGTGGAGCAGTCTTTGAGGATCCTTTGAGTTTGCACCGAGAAATGAAAAACACAAGTCATGGGGAAAACCAGTGAGAATAAGCAGGTTCCCTTTTCAGTGGACCCTGCTTCCCTTTCCCTCTGAAGCTGGGCAGGCAGTGGGGAGAGGCTGCAGAGCTGCTCCACTGAGGCTGTGATGAGCCACTGTTACGTGACCTCAGTGAGAAGGAAGTAACAAGCTCACCTGGAGCTGTGGCAGCTGAGCCTGTACAGCCACAGGCACAGCAAGACACAATCTTACACAAAATGTCTGTGTAAGGGCAGTCAGTCACCCAAATCTGTCAGAAACCCACAGGCTGGACACCAGTGAAAGCATCCTAGAGACATGGCCCGTGCATAGAGACAATGACTTTATGGCATTTTGAGGGGCTGATTTACTAGTTTTCCAGTGTGTGACTTAATCTGAGTTGTTGTTTCAGGAATGTGTCTGTGTGGACTTGAGAGGAAATGGAACAAGATCATGATGAACTTAAATAAACTTAAGTGTAAGGTGAACTAAGGTGTTCAAGGAAGGCTGGATAGGGCTCTGAACAGCCTGGTCTAGTGCAAGGTGTCCCTGCCCATGGCAGGGGTTGGAACAAGATGATCTTTGAGGTCCTTCCCAACTCAAGCTATTCCGTGATTCTATGATCCTAAAAACTTCTGAGAATCTCTCTGAGTTTCAGTAAGTATCATCTTCAGCAGCCATCCAAGAGGTGCCTTTGTGTTGATTTCGATGAAAAGGAGTCAACGTAGAAGGCAGGGGAAAAGTGATTTGGGTTTGTGAGTTCCCATTCCTGCAAACGAAAAAGCATTTGATGGAAGCAGAGTGAGTGCTCTCGTGGGACACGTTCACAGCCCACAGACCCTCCTGCACCCCGGCCCTTTACATGCATCACAAACCTGATTTGCTTAGAAATGTTCTCTATGGAAATCACTTTCTATCACCAAAAGGGCTTAATTACTTTGATCTTCTCCCAGCCAAGTGTTGCCATGAGTTCCTTTGGTGTCGTCTGTGGAAAAATTACTTTTATATTTAATTACTTTCTATCCCTGTATTGGCTGTTGAGCAACTCTGGAGCAGAGGTGGGAGCATGTGGGAGCAGTCATGTGGCCACATCTCTGCCCTTTTAATTTGCAGTGATGTGGGCTTTTTTGTGGAGTTAGCTGAACTTGCAGTTTGATATTGGGGGCTTTTTACCTTGCCACATCAGCTGTGGAGGGACAAAAAAGATCAGGTGAGCACAAAGGCAGAGCAGCAGTGCTGACAGCCTGCGTGTCTCAGCCGCGGAGCTTGCCCATCAGAGCGGGCTGGCCCCATGTTTTCCGTGGCAGAGGGAGCTGACCCCAGGTCAGTGTTTCACATCCCGCGCCCTGGTGTGTTTACTCCCGTACTGAGAACCCAAAGATCTAAACGAGAGTGTTGTCAGAGCGCAGCCTCAGCTTCCTCCTCGCGGCGGGGGCTGCTCGGCAGCTGGAGGGGAAGGAACTGAGCCGGAGCCGCGGGGCTGCGATGTGCCGGCACTGCGGGTGCGCTCCGTGGCTCTGCGCTGGCTGGAGCTCCGGGAGCTTTGGCATCGCTGTCGGTGTCACCGCAGCCACCCTGAGCCCAGCACTGCCTTGTCCGTGAAGCGTCTAAAAGACACCTGGGACCACTTCCTGCTGCCCTGCTGTCACCCTGGAGCATGGCACCAGCATCCCGAGCATCCCCTGAACTCAAATGAGAACAAATGAGTAATAAGGAGTGGCACAGCGCCCCGCTCCCAGGACATCCCATGAGCATGCTGGTGTCGACATCCCTCGAAGGTGCCTCTGCTCCAGAGCCCTTTCCTCGAGTTGGCTGCTCCAGCCTGGTGGCTGTCATGCTGCTGTTTGTCACTCTTGCCCCTGCAAGCTGCAGCCTCCTTAGTGGTGGCTGGGGCACGGCACGGCACGGCACCTCCCTGTGCTCCTCCGCTTCCTTCCGCTGGCATGAGCCCCCTCCCAGCCCCCGTGTTTGGTAACTTCCTGAGCTGCACCGTGCCCCCAAGGAGCCAAACAAGCAGCTCCCAGCACATTAGGTGGGGAGGGCATGGAGGGCATAGAGGGCACGGGATGGCAGGGGACACCCTGCAGCCCCCACACCCAGAGAAGTTTGGCCTCTGCAGATTTAGCCCTTCAGACACGTCCCAACTCCTCCAGTTCAGACTGAAAAGCTGGGTCTGAAATGAGGAGGTGGGAATGTGATAGAAGGGACAGCAAAGATCAGATTGGCATGCTAAAAACACCTACCCCAGCCCTTCAAGCGTGCACGAGGAGCCCAAGCCGAGAGGAGCTGCGGCACAAAATCTGCTCCACACGAGTATTTCTTGGGTAGTGCCTTTGGGCAGGTGGCACCATAACTTACACACCAGACTTTCCCCGTCCTGCTATTTTTGCTGTCGGAGAATTTCTTCTGAATTGCTGGTGGTTGCTCAGCTGGCGAAGGCCAAGCCCATGCCCCGTCCGCAGGGGTTTCACCTGGCGCAGGGCGATGCCACCGGAGAGGAGGCAGCCGAGGCTCTCAGCACCCACGTCCCACGCGGTTCGCATGGCGGGTGGTTGTCTCACCGGATCACCCATTAAAGGGGATTTTGCCTCTGACTGGGTTTGCTTTTTTTGAAATTCACTGGAATCTCACTGTGAAACCCACATCTATTTTGGCCCCTGAGAGGTTTTCGAGTCTCGGAGCATCGGCAGCAGCGGTCACTCTCTTCTCAAAAACCGAAACCCCCAAAGGAACCCGCAGGCAGGTTCTTGCCCTTCCTGCGGCATCATCCAGGCCGGATCTGGCTGCTAGCCCAGTGCACAAGATGGGCCAGCAGGAAGGTGTGGGGTGCCAGTACTGCCAGGGGTCGAGGTGGCACAGGCCCTTACTCAGGGGCAGGCTTGAAGGCAGCAGGAAAAGGCCATTCTCCACCAGAGCAGATACCAACACCATGTCCCAAGCCTGGTGTCACTCAGCCTGATCTTTGCACTGTCAAGGAAGTGTTGAGGTTTCCTCAAGAAAGAGGAGGTAAAGGGCTGCACCAGGCAGGGAAGGAAAACAAACTCACATAACGTATAGGATGGAGGGAGGGAGAGAGGGATGGGAGATGGAAAGGTGGTTGGCTGGAGGGAAAGACAGATGGATGAATGGAGGGAGGGATTGTGGGTTGGAAAGGTGCATGGATGAAGGGAAAGAAGGAGAGACTGGAGGACATAAGGGTGGATGGACAAATAGCAGGATGGTGGGATGGATGGACGAATGAGTGGCAGAATGGCAGGAGGGATAGATGGAGGGGTAGAAGGGATAGATGGAGGGGTGGACGAATGGAAGAGTGAAGAGTGGAAGGGAAAGTGGTGGAGGGACAGACGGGTGTCGCGGTGGACGGACGGATGGATGAGGGGATGACTAGCTGGATGAACGGCAGGGTGGCGTAGGGAGAGAGGAAGGGAGGGCTGAATGGAGGAAGGGAGGGAGGGATGGA
>VWZD01005508.1:89238-157803 GCA_013396695.1 Sakesphorus luctuosus | reverse complement strand
GGGGGGCTCTGCAGACTTGGTGCATGTGGAGGCTGAGCGGGGGGTTCCTCATATTACCGGGGTGTTCGTGTAACCGGAGGCACCCAGTGGTGTACTGGGAGAGCACTGAGCACCGGCTGTGTAATTTTAGGGGGGAGGCTGCTTACAGATGGGGTGTCCAGGTAACAGGAGGGCGATTGAAGCCAGTGTATGGGGAGGTCCCTTGTGAGTGGCGGCTTCCACTTAAACTCACCAGTGGGATGTGTCATCAGCCTTGCACCCTTGGGAGGCGCCCCCTGAATCGTGTCTCCTTCGGGGTCCCCCTGCAGCCCTGGGTGGTCTGTGGGCCGTCGTGCCCTGGCCGGGCAGAGCCGGTGTCACCCCGCGGGTGGGGACGGGCCCCGCTGCTGTGACTCATTTCGGGACTGTGTATTTGTTTTGCTCCGCGCCGCCCCACGGAGCTGCTGCTCGGGGCCCAGGTGTGGGGCTCTGTCTGCCCCAGGGGACCACCCTGCCCTGGCTTCGTCCCCGGGAAATCCCGGGCTCTCCAGCCCCCGCCTGGAATTTTGGCCGGGCTGCTGGCAGGGTGGCAGTGACTCACCCAGGGGCACTGCTGCAGGAGCTCTTCCCCAGGCTGGAGGAGACCCAAGGGTTACCTGTTGGTTCCATCACTCTCAGATTGAGTCTCCACAGCCCAGGGGGGGCTGAGATGTAACCCCAGGGAGGGCCCTGCTTTGGCAGCAGGGTGTGGTTTGGGATGTGGCAAGCTCAGCAGCGTGTCATTCCTCCGGCATCGGAGCCTGGACATGTGCCAGCCCTGAGATGTGCCCCCCGGGCTGCTTCACACACCAGCCTGTGCTGAAAGCTGTGCCTGCAAAGGAGCATCTTCCATCAGGTGCCTCGGTGGCCTTACGGTGTCACCAGTGGCTCCCGTTTCGAGCCCAGCCCCAGCCTGGCCTCCTGCCCTGCTCACTTCTACACCAGCCTCCCCGAGAGGATGTTTAGCTGCTTTGGATGGTGTAAACCCTGAGGGAGGAAAAGGCTTGGCTGATTCAAATCACTAACGAAAGCGGGAGAAGAGATTTCAGACGTTTGTTTTCATGTTTATTACGATCTGGCTGCTGTCACCCCAGCACTCGTTAACTTTGCAAAGGGCTGGTTTCGGGGCTGCTGCTCCTTTCAATGCAGCGAAACCATCCTCAGGCAGCTGCAGGGGCTGGTGCTGCTTGTGCTGCTGCTACTGCAGAGGCTGGTGCTGCTTGTCTTGATGCTGAACAGCTGCAATTTATTTCATTTTTCCATTTAGATTAATTCTCTAAATCTTGGCCTGATGCAAACTCCAGGGACATGCAGGATATCAGTGCTTTAATTTTCTCTTGTGTGTCAGAAAGTTCTGTTGGTTTTGTGTTTGTTTTGTTTTGGTTTTTTTTTTCCAAAGCAAAACTTGGATGGAGTTGCAAATTGTTTCCGAAACATGATTGCAAAGTGGTTTGGAGCTCTGGGTGTTGCTCAGATTAGACCTTAAATGTACAAAGGTGAGAAAATAAAGAGCAAGAGCCTGATCGTGGTGGTTGCAGTGGTTCCATGTCTCAGCTACAGGGCCTGCATAGGGTTGGAGGGTTCAGGTGTTCTGGGTACATCCATGGGGGCTGGGGGATGCTCTGCAGGTTTCTGCTGAGTAGAGCCATGGGACACGTTTGGTCCAAGGCCAGCTCCAGCTCTGTGATGTTGTGCTGCCAAAATGAAGCTTGAGGAGCTCATTGCTGTGCCTTCCCTGGTGTCCTGTGACCATCACTGTCCAGCTTCCTGCAGTTCTGAGAAAGGGGATGAAAAATGTTGGAGGTGCTTGTATGGAGGGAAAAGCCGGAATGCTGGTGTGCATTGATTTGGGGAGGGCTCCTCACCAGCAGCCCCACCTGTCTGGTGCTGTAGGATGGTGCAGCTCAGCTCATCCCTCCTTCCACATGGAGGTCGGGGCATCCCAGCTGCCAGAGAAACAAACCCAAACTGCACCACGTGCTTTTTGCTGACTGTGAAAATGAAGATGTAAATTTTGCACTGAGAAAGAAGAACTGGGTGCTGTGGAAAGCCTTGGCAGAGAGGAACTGTCTGCTGCTCTGTCAGGTCGAGCTGCTCCAGTGGGGTGAGCTCCCCATGCTGCAGCAGCCCTTGGGGCTGAGGGATGCCAGATGGGGTGCTCTGGCTGTGCTGGGGACCAGGGACACACACTCAGTGGCATGGGGACCTTGCCATGCTGCAGCTCGCCCTGGAGTAGTTTCAACTTCTCTTTTTTGGGTGCCTGCTGAGCATGATGGGGCTGCTCATTTTTGCATTGTTATTTTGCAAGTGGAAGATTGTGTGCATGAGTGTGCCAGGAAAAGCCTCTCAGGTGAGTGCCCCGAGGTTGGCTTTGAGCAGTGGGAGGCTCCTGCTGCATCTGAACTCTGTTCCCATCAGTGCTTTGAAGTTCTAGGGGGCAGTGGGTGAGAGGATGGGGGATGAGGTTCCTATGGAAGCCGTGCCCCCACTCCCTGTGGGCACTGTTGCCCTGCAGGTCTGTTCTTGCTGCATTTCTGTGCTTTGCTGTTTTGGGCTGGAAATCTCACTCTTGACTACAGTGGAGGGAAATGTGACCTGTGGATGCAGTCCAGGCTCCATAGATGCAGTTCAGGTTGCAGTTCAGGTTCTTTCCCTCCTCTCTACAAGACTTCCCTAAGTGGCTCAGTATTGCAGGACTCCCCATCCTTGTCCTCATGATCAGAGGTGGTGTGAGGACATTTTTATAACCAATCCTTTGTAAGGGTCCCACCCATCCAAAGCCATCACTGGGTCTCCAGGTGACCTCTGCAGCTCACCCAAGGTTCCATCCACCTCGTGCTGTATGTGTTGGGTCACGATTGTTTGGTGCCATGGGTGTGATTGGTGCCATGGGTGTGATACACCCGAGGACTTGTCGAGCGTCTCCCTGTGCTACAGCCCAGAGGGGTGGACAGGACCTGTCCCTAGTGCTCAGTGCTGGCACTCAGTCCCCGTCACCGGCCTCCTGGGTGGGAATCTGGGGGGTGGCTTCAGCTCTCGAGCGCCTTTCCCAGCGTGGAGACCAAAAACCGACATCCCTGTTTTTCTGATCTCGTCTTTGGCCGCCAATTAGCACGACGTGAGAACTTGTCTCCCTGCTGACGCGGCCGTGTGACTCCTCGGATGCTTTAATTGCAGGGTTTTCAGCAGCCTGGGTGCGATGAAGTGGTAATTGTTGTGATTGTGTGCCGTGCGGTAACTAAAAGATGCAGCTCTTTGGCGAAGCCTAATTAGGAAATAGGGACAGTGTTGGGAATGGCTCTGCGATGCGATTTCCTTAATGAAAGCTACTGAATAGGCAGCCTTGTAACCAAGAACAGACTCGCAAGGGCACTGCCAATTGCTCTTCTCTAGTGTTAATTTTGTATTTCCTCCCCATTGTTTCTAATACCCTCTTGGAAAAGCTTGAAGATAAAATGCTTTATTTTCTTATGCCTCGTATCCTGTTTGGCAAGCAGCGATTATAGCATGTGCATCTGGAATACATGAGTGGCCAGGCATGAGCTCCTTCAGACTTGTTAATCTCTGATTTCAAGGTCTGCCACTGGAGGGGAGGGAAAAAAAAAGGCAACTTCTTCTTGTGGATGATCGGCTCCCTTGTGGTGTGGCACAGCGGGAGATGCTCGGCTGAGATCGCAGATGTGGCTGGGAGAGAGCTCTGAGAGATGTTATGGGCAGCCCAGTTTGTGTGGAAGCTGCGTGGTGGGGTTTTGTGGTTTCATCTCAGCTGTCCCCTCCTTGCACGTGCTGTATTTAACCTGCTGCATCTGAGACTTCGCCCAGGTTTGAGTCTCCTGCTGGTAAGGCAGAGCCTGGAGGTCGGACCCTGCCTGGGGCAGCTGTGGGTGAGTGCTCCCACCTGTGCCACACCGTTCCCGGAACAGGGCTGGGAGAGCCCTCAGTTGTGCCCGGGGAGGAGCAGCTCCAGTGCTGCCCTCCCAGCTGTGCAGAGCTGGCCAGGCAGTGAAAAGGCCTGCAGATGTTTTTAGTCAGCAGATGTGAACATGAGCCTCTTGCTGAGTTAAAAGGGGAATAGGAAAACACTACCTGGCTGAGTGATATGGTGCTGTGACAGTTATCAATGGCTCTGGGTGCTGCAGAGGCACCATCTGAATTTGTAAGACAGGTGGGGATAGGGCTTGGCTTATCTCCAGTGCATTGTTTCATTGCCCAAAATGCCCATAGCGCTTGAGGTGAGAGCAGCTTGGGTGCTCCTAAAACGCTGCTGGTCTTTATTTTGGGGTGGGTTTAAGCAGAAGTGAGCAGAGCCTGGCATGAGCAGCTCACGTGATGAGGGTGCCTGGGAATGGGAGGACGTGCTGGAGCATCGTCCGCCTGGTCACGCCGCTCACTGCCCGATGCTTCGTCTGGGCAGGAAGAGCTCAGTTTCAACGTGATCTTGTGACTGTCCTTAGTAACTGCTGGGGTAGGGGATTTGTCATCTTTTTTTATCCCATGCTGAAGGGTTTTGTGTAGTCACATCAGGGTATTTTCACTCTTGTGTCAATGCCTGTTCCAACACAGCGTTGCATGGATGGGGGTGTGGCTGGTGAGTGCACGCTCTAGGAAAGACGCTGTTGTCTTGAGCCTGCACAAGTGTTTTTCATCCCTTCCACAAAGACCCATTCTTTGTTGTCTCAAACTAGGATGAAGTGCTTCCCCTTTCAGCTGCTTCCCCCATGGCTCAATGTCTATTTAAACCCTCAGCCCAGAGGCTTCTCGGCAAACAGGCTCTCATCCTTTCAGGTGGCATTTCCCTTTCCTCATTGTTTCTGGCAATCTGTACATGTGAAACTTCACAAATGTTTCTTCATTCTCAGTGTCTTTGTGTTGATAAACCTCATAAATGGGTACACACACACCATCCACAGCCTCCCCCTGCTGAGGCTGCCTGGTGGACTTACAGCATCTCTTGAGTGTGGAGGCGACCGAGTAAACTCCAGCCTGGCAGTCCAGTTCCTGCTGCTCCTCACCCAGCTATGTGAATCCTGCTTATCTGAGAGGGTTTCTGCTTGGGGTTTGCCTCCCTGGATCAATTAGCTGGATTGCAGTCAAAGGCAAGAGGTCCCTAAAGGATTGCTAATTCAAAGGAAATTGTTCCCAAGTTGATCTGGTCTGAATGCCAGTGGGTGCTAATCCTTTAGGGAACTCAGATGATGTGAGGGAATGGTTACATGCGTCTAAATCTGCTTTTGCTGGCACAGGGGCCACCCAGAGCCTGGAGATCATCATGGCCCTGAGCTGCCAGATCGTGGTGAAGGGTTTAGCAGTGATGGCAGGATGGTGAGTATTAAACAGCATCCTGCTTGCTCCCTGTGGTCTCCAACCAGAACATCGCTATGAAGGTTGTGCTTTAGGATGAAGAGAACAGCCTTTGACTCTGTGGAAATTGAGTGCTTACAGTCACCATCATGCCAGTTCCCAGGAGCTTGGCTCCAAGGGAAGAGCTGTGATGAAGGACTGGCCCTGCTGGGATGAAGGCTCCTGTGCTGTGATGCTTCTGCCCATCATGGGAGAAGCCAGGGGCTGGGAGGTGTTCAGGCTTCATGAGCTCCTGCACTCCCTGCTCCTGTGACATGTGCCTGGGGGGATTTGGGGATTTACTCTGCATGTGAGGACCAGGAGGCTGGGGCTGTGCCAGTCTGACTGAAGGCACTTCACAGGTGCGTTGCTCTCGGTGCTGCTTGTGGTTGTCATGTCACCTTCAGATATAGTCCCTGAGCTAGGGAGAGGGGATGGAGAGTCAAAGATAGGGCCTTTGTGTGGAGAAAGGGATACCTCTTGGCCTCTCTTCTCTATGACCTTTTGGGCTGACAAGAATGTAGCTCTGAGGCTGTATTAGGCCAGCCCAAAGGATGGTCCAGCTGAGGGTCCTGCCCTCAGGCTTGGACCTTGCTCACTGCAGTGGGCTCTCCAGTCCCAGCATCTTCCCTCTGTGCAGCCTGCTCCCCTTCACATCTACAAGGTTTGGCACATCTGGGATGCAGCAGTGGTGTCCAGTACTGAGCCTGTCTCTTCCCAGAGGTGAACACAGGGTTTGGAAAGGTTTCGAGCCTTGGGCTTGCTGTTCTCCTCTGAAATCTAAGTGTGGATGCTGCCATGATATCTGTGCTGTTGGTTGTTTGTAGATGCTCAGGGGATGAAGAGCTTGGTGGGGTTGGCCACTGCTGACTGTCCAGCTGTGGGGTGGATGCCCACCTCTCCTTGGGCTGTCTCCTTGTTTGGAGATCTCCTTTCTTCTCATTGACTGTGATGGTGGTGCTGTGGTTGTGCTGAGTTCCCTGGTCAAAGTGACCCTTCTGTGAGCTTAGGAAGTGTGTGTGAATGCCAACCCTGCTTGCCCTTGGCCCAAGGGTGATGGGGAACAGCCAAAAACATCCTTGCCATCATCTGTCTTTTGTGGTGCTGCAGCCAGTGGTGCTGGAAGTAAATTGAAGGTTTTGGGCAACCAAGCCAGGGACTGAAAAGGCTCCTGGGTTCCCAGCAGGGCCTCCACAATGGCAGGAAGCAACTTCTAAAGCTTCCTTTGGATACACAGGGCCTTGGGGGAAAGATTTACTTGCTTGTTTATGCTGTAAGTTAATCTATTTAGTGGGTTTGGCATTAAAGCTCACAAAAAGCCCTCTGAAAGGGTCACGCTGCTTGTTTGTAGGGCTTTGTCTCTCACTTACTTTGTTTCACAGCTGGAGTAGTTAAGCAGAGACAGAGCCAATTGAAATCTCACATGTAAACTTGTTTTTCCAAATAGGCTGAAGGAATTAACATCAGCTCTCCCTGTCCTTCATCACAGGGGACTTTCAGGGGGAAGGCAGCGTGAGGCAGGGGCTGGGGTCTCCTCTGAGAGGGACCCTTGTGCTCTGTGCCACCTTGCTGGGATGCAGGATGGGATGGTCCCTGGCCCTACTCAGGTTAATTTTTGCAACAGAACCCAAACAACCCCCAGACAACCCAGCACCCCTCCCTGTGAGCCACTGTAGTGGAGTATGGAGCAACCTGACATGTTTTTTGAGGGGCAAGAAGTCTTGGGAAGAGTTTGGAGAGGCACAGAAAAGTGCTGGATCAATGGAACAAAGAATGGGTGCTGAGAATTTTTCATGATATCGCAGCATCTCTGTTTCCCCTTGTTTGATGCTGTCCTAAATACAATAGTGCCACCCACGTGTAACCTTGCACTGTAAAAGTGGATTTTCCCAAGGACCATGTCCAGAGAAGCCCCATGTACACAGCAGGTGCTGCAGGAAGCACATGGGACAGCTGGAGTTGAGGTCCATGCCTGCCTGTGGTGCTGGGCTCCCTCCCAAGCTGAACAACACTTCTTGTAGCAGCTTTATCTTGGGAGGGAGCCCAGCATCTTCAGCTGCAAGGAAAGCTGGGAAGGGAGCTCAGCACCTGCTGTGTGTGGACATGGACCTCAGCTCCAGGTGTCCCTATGCTTTTGGGAGGATGTCTCCTGCCGAGCATGGAAATACCTCAAGTCTTATCACTTTTGCTCCATGTAAGTGGACATAAGACCATTCCAACAGGGATGTCTGTTGTCTGTCCCACCCTGGAAAGTGTTGAGAGGAAGTGTTTGATGCTATCATGTCCTTGACTTCCTTCTTGGCAGGGGCAGCTTGGGCTGCTGCCCATATTTTGGGAAACAACTTTGTTTCCCCTTCTAAATTCTGCTCTTGCTGAATTTCTTATTTTCCCCCCGGTCCTCTCCTGTGACACACAGCAACTTCTCTGCTGAATTTCCACCTTCCCTAAAGAGCAGCCCTGGAGTTTCCATCACATCCTGTTGACAGCACCCTGCTGGGCTGTGACCAACACCGTGGCCATCTCCAGCCTAAATCTTCTTGGGGCTTGACACTGAGCTTGTAATTGACTGTGATGTTGGGTGAAACTTTAACCTTCACTCTTGTGATAGAGACTGATAGAAGATAAAATTGTCACTTGCATCATGTGGTGAGGGGTTTTCATAATTGATGCCAGGAACAAGTACATTTCCTCTCTGAAAAGTGAGTATATAAAACTGGTCTTCTCTTACTCAGATCAGATATGTGTAATTTCTGTTGGGGTTTTTGAGGAAAAAGGGGCTTTTCTTATACTGGCTGAGTTTTGCCAGTCTCACACAGCCCATTGAATGGTCATGGATGAGGCTGGGGTTGTTCATGTCCTGGGTGACTTCCCCACACCCATCTCAGGCTGGCTGAGAACTGTGTGTGGATGTCAGGTGGGTCTGGGGGTGCCCCTGGCTGCCTGGCACTGGTGGCAGAGCTGCTTTGGCTGATGAGAACAAGAAGAGAGATGGGCTTTGACTCTGCCCCTGGCCATAAAGCAAAGCCTGAGCTACTGAAACCTGCCATCCTTGGTCTGGTGGGTCAGAGGGTGAGCAAAGTGTTGATGGAAGGGAGATAAAAACCAGAGGGTAGGGCTGGCATTCCCCTCGCCACCTTTTGTTTTTCTTTTCTTTTCAGAAAGTTACTGTTAGCATCAAGATGTACTTTACAATGGTGAAATCCAAGAAATTCCCACAGACTCTGTAGCTGAAGGCAGGAGGATTGAAAAGGCAATGGAGTGCAGACTGGAAGGGCCATGAGGACTGGAAAGATTGCTGAGAGTCCCTCCCTGGCCTTGGGACAGGAACTGTCTTCCCTCTGTCATTCTCTTTAAGTCTCTTCCAGCACATGGGCACAGGGAAGTCTCCTCCTCTTTACAGCAGCCCTTCTGTGACTAAGTTCATCCCATTTCCCACCTCAGGCAGCCCACAGTGTGTTTTCTCCCCATGCTTCTATTTGAACCTTGTCCTTCAGCATCTCCAGGAATGGAACTTCTGCAGTTTCATTCAGAAACTATTGCAAAAAATAATTGACCTTATTCTAACAGCATCAGGGAGACACATCTCTCCCTGTGCCTTTCACTCCCAAAGGCTGATGATTAAACTGTGCAAGAGGGTTGTGTTACAGGAGCTAAAAATAATGGAATATGGAGATGAAGGGTGCCAATGGTGAGAGCATCTCTGATTGCAAGGACCTGCAGTGAGTCACTGGGGTTGCAGACAGACAAATGTCATTTTGGAGAAGGAGAGAAGGTACCACAGCAACTGTTTTTAGTGGGGCTGATTTAGTGATTTGTATTTCTCAGCGTCAAAATACACCATGGCTTTAGAGGGGCAGCGAGTGGAATTCCCCCGTTATCTGTTTGTCAAGAGTGCACCAGATCCTGTCCTGAAAAATGGTAATTGTAAAAAAGAACATTTTAAAAATAAGTCAAGAGGAAGTCTCAGTTTGCAGAGTGGCTGGTGGGGAGGTTCACAGGCTGGACAGTGGTGCTGATGTGGTTTCAGTTTCCCCTAAATGTTGTGCTGGGGTCTGATGCTGGTTGTGGTCTCCACACAGTCACCTGTTCTCACTGCCAACCTTGCAGCAAGGTAGTCACTTGCTTACAGAACATCCCAGAATAGTCTTCAAGTGTCTTCAGCTTCTGTGAGTCTGTGGTACATCACAGGCTGCTTCAGTTCCTCAAGGAAATGCATCATTAGTGTAAAATTCAGGCCTGGATATGGAAGCAACAAACCTTCAAATGACTGATTTGAGCTCAGGTCAGCTGAGATGTAAAGCCAATGAAAAATGTTGTGATTCCAGCTCAGTTACGGTTGAATGCCTGTAGAGGAGAGGCCATGAAGATGGTGAGAGGGATGGAGCACATCTCCTATGAGGAAAGGCTGAGAGAATTGGGATTGTTCAGCCTGGAAAAGAGAAGGCTTTGGCATGACCTCATTGCAGCGCTCCAGTACTTGAAGGAGCCACGAAGAAAGATGGAGAGAGAATATTTCCAAGGGCCTGGAGTGACAGGACAAGGAGGAATGGCAGGGTTGGATTGGATATTAGGAAGAAATTCTTCCCTTTGAAGGTGTTGAGGCCCTGACAGCTGTGACTGCCCCATCCCTGCAACTGTCCAAGGCCAGGTTGGGTGAGGCTTGGAGCAACCTGATCTAGTGGAAGGTGTCCCCTCCCTGTGGCAGGGAACGGGAACAAGATGGTCTTTAAGGTCCCTTCCAACCCAAACCATTGTATGATTCTTGGCTTCCTAAATGCTATTATTGGTCTTCTCAGTGTCCAGGTTAAAGAAGGTGAATGCTGTGCCCCTCCTGCAGATTTGGCACCTAAATGCTGAACCCAGCACGCACAACTGCTGAGCTGCTGCAGTTCTCATGCTCTTCCAACAGTTCCTATGAGACCTCAGGGCTGGAAAAGGGAGCCTCTTTTCATCCCACACCCTCACTTGCTGCCAGCATTGCTGATGAGGAAGGTGGAAGTCATACAGCAAACCAACATGCCCCTATTTTAATCCAGTACTTACCTTGGCTGGATTGCAGTTTCCAGGTTGCTCTTATTGCACATTGCTGAGACTCCTTTTCTCTTCCTTTATCCAACTGCAGCTTTTGCTGCACAGGGACAGACTCTGGAAGGATCAGGGAGGTTTTGTGTGAGCCCTGAGAGTCTCCTGAGCTGCACGTGGTCTCCAGGGAGTTGATCCCATGGTATCTGCTGCACATAACTAACTGCTGTGACTTCTTGCTAAAACTAGAACCAGTGTGTTGCTCTGGACTTGTCCTGATGTGACCATAAGCTGAGCCTGGCTGCAAAGTCAACCCTTTGTGCTGTGTTTTGCAGTTGTTTTACCTCAATGTCTCTGGTCAGAGGAGGAGACTCTTTTCTGCTTCATAAAGTGGAAATAAACTCTCTGGAGCTGGAGTCTTGTCAGTAGTAATATTGTGATGAGAAGTTTATTACCAGAATGATAACATGAGGACAGTTTCACTCTGAAATTACTGAAATTTTGTTGTGGTTGGGTTTTTTATGTTTTAGGGGCAGCCCCACCTGCTTGTCAAACTTTTGCTTACTAAAAAATGACTGAACAAAGTTGACTCAAGAGAGGAGAGCCAGTGACATCCCCAAACAGCAGCATTCAGCCATGACCTTCCATGGGCAATTGGATGCTGGAGCCTTCTCCATTTCCTCTGCCATCACTTCAAATCTTACTTGTGCCAGTCAGTCTTGGCAGGGAGGGTGAGAGACTGGATCTTCCCTCCAGAGGGATGGGGATGGGCTCGTTTATTGGCACAAAGCAGCTGATTTTAACAACCTCAGTGCAGGGGCCATGACTGGTCCTTCCACAGCTGGTGGGAATTTTGCTCCTGGCTGAAGAGCCACTGCAACATTGGTATGGAAATGGGACTTTTGCTGCCCTGTGCCACACACTCTGGGCTGTTGGTGTCCAGCCCTCACATGCTCCAAATAACTAAGAAATGATGCATTTATTTTCTCCTGCTTGTGTTTTCTGGATTTTCAGTGCTCTACTGTAGTTCATGTGTGAAACAGCCCCACAAAATTGACCCAAGGCAGTTTTAAAGTGCTCATTCCCATCTTCAAAGGTGGGAATAACCTGGAGAAGAGACTTTAAAGTGGCATTTGTAGAGCTTTCTTGGACCAATGGTTTATGGAAAGCTGCTCATTCCAGCCTCTGGCACTCTTCCTCAGAGCTTACACCTGCCTGTCCAACAGTAGAAATCTGGTGAGGAATCCTGGGAATCTTCAGCAGAAAAAATCCCCTGTAAAAATGTTGTTTTCTACTTTTGTTTCTTATGAATTGAATTTGGGAGGGGGGAGAAGAAGTACAGCTAAATTGAGTGAGTCTAATTGCAATTTCCATGTTCCCATTATTGCATTATCTGAGCTTCTTACAGGCTTTGAAACATTTGGTTGTGCAACTGCTGGCTAAGGAAGGAAGTGTGATTATTCCTGTTTTGCATGTGGGAAGCAGTTTAGGAGAATAAGGATGGGAATTGTCTTGCTTAAGGATGCCTGTCTAAAAATTTGGGCCTCTAATTTAACTTAATTTGTGGGCCTGCCCTGAAGTGGGGTTCAAGCTGGATGGGGTGAGCTGCCCTCCACAGCAGCTGCTTTCTCTGTCTGTAGAAGTTGATTTGTTTAGTCACCTCATTTTTGCATAGGTAAAGTGGGACACAATGAATCCTGCCCAGGCCAGACACAGTGTCACCACAGAGCTTCACAGCAGAGCCCCTCAGTTCAGAAAGGATATTGAGGGGCTGGAGCGGGGCCAGAGAAGAGCAACGAGGCTGGAGAAGGGAGTGGAGCACAAGTGCTGTGGGGAGAGGCTGAGGGAGCTGGGGGTGTTTGTGCTGGAGAAGAGGAGGCTGAGAGGTGACCTCAGCACTGTCTGGAAGTGCCACATCAGGGAAGTTGTGGCCAGGTGGGGGTTGGTCTCTTCTGCCAGGCACTCAGCAATAGGACAAGGGGGCACGGGGGGCTCAAGCTCTCCCAGGGGAAATTGAAGTTGGAGATGAGAAAAAACTTCTTTGCAGAGAGAGTGCTCAGGGATTGGAATGGGCTGCCCAGAGAGGGGGTGGATTCCCCATCCCTGGAGGTTTTTCAGCTGAGCTTGGCCGTGGCACTGAGTGCCATGATGTGGTAAAGGGACTGGAGTTGGCCCAAGGGTTGGACTTGATGATCTCGGAGGTCTTTTCCAACCCAATCCATTCTGTGATTCTAAATAGTTCAGGTGGATTTTCCAAAGACACTGGATGATTTTGTGCCTTGGACTCCATCATTTTTTGGGGCTCTGGATGATAATTCTGAAGTTCAGAGCCTTAATTACATCATTGTAAGAAACAAGACACCAGGAGTTTTGGCAGGTCTGCTTTGCCTTCGTGTGTTGTTGGCTTTGCAGCAGGTTCACAAAGGTCCTCAGGACATGAGGGGCTTTCTTCATGTTGCTGTGCAGTTTTTGTGCTGGTTGGAGCCCTTGTGGGGATGCCAGCAGGGCTGCTGGGGGTCCAGGGTGTTCAGAGAATGTCTAAACACTCTGCCAGAAAGTCTGACTGAACAGTCATTGTGTGCATCAGTAAGAGAGCTGCCTCCAGCTCTGGGGTCCCACCTCAGACAGGACATGGACCTGTTGGAGCAAGTCCAGAGGAAGCATCAGGATGGTCAGAGGGCTGGAGCAGCTGTGCCATGAGGAAAGGCTGAGAGAGTTGGGATTGCTCAGCATGGAGAAGAGAAGCTTCAGGGTGACCTAGCTGTGGCCTTTCCAGCACCTGAAGGAACAACAGGAAAGACGGAGAGAGACTATTTCCAAGGGCCTGGACTATTTACAGAATGAGGGGGAATGGCTTCAAACTGACAGAGAGTAGGTATAGATTGGATATTAGGAAAAAAATCTTCCCTGTGAGGGTGGCAGAGATTGCCCAGAGAAGCTGTGGCTCCCCCATCCCTGGAAGTGTCCAAGGCCAGGTTGGATGGGACTTGGAGCAACCTGGGCTGGTGGAAGGTGTCCCTGCCCATGGCAGGGCAGTTGGAATCAGTGGATCTTTAAGGTCCCTTCTAACCCAACCCATTCTCTGATTGTGTGTTTCTATGAATGAGCTCCTCCTGGACCTCAGCACAGTGCACCTGACCACCCACAGCCAGCTCTGCACAACTTACTTGCAACTTGAATCCTTGTCAAGATCAAACATTTTGTAGGCAAGTAATGGCAGTTTTATCTTCTTTAGAGGGTGGTGAGTGTTGACTTGCTGTTGGTCTTGCATCCACAGTGCTTCTCTCTCCCTCTCTAACCAGCTGCACTTTGGGGATTTTTTGGTGGGGAACTGAGTTATCCTGCTTAATCCACCCATGAGGCAGGGTTGTCCTGCTCAGCAGTGGTGAGACCTGCTGATACCTTCTCTTGGGCCATTGCTCTGAGTGTGCAGCTGTTTATTGCCACTGCTGCTGTCTGTGTGCAGTGGGAAATGAGGGAAGTCCTGTCCCGATCTGACCCTTCCATACCAGTAACTTGTACCCAGTGGAGGAAGCTCTGGGAGAAGAGAGGCTGGTTAGGGTGGGGCCAAGTTAGGAATTACTTGAGGAATGACCTGAATGGTTCAGGAAAGGGAATCTGCCCATCTGCATGACCAATTAACTTAAAACTTGCTGTAGTCTTAAGCCCTTAAAACATGCAGCTCCATCCCTCAGATGGAAGGCTGAGCCTGCAGGTGTCTGGTGGGGAGCATGAATGGCCACTGATACCAAATTGCTGACAAATTTCCTTAGTAGTTTATCCTAAAAAAGCAAATGTTGACCTCCTCTTATTTCTTTTTTCCTCCAAGCCATCAGACTGCTGGACAAGGGCTCAGCAAACCCATGAGTGTCCTTCTGGGGTCTGACTCAACATACCCATAGACCCCCCCTCTGAGTTTTGCTGTCTGTGAGGATTTGGTCCATCTGAGAAAGTGAATTTTCCCCATGTGCTCTGGAAAATGGGAGCCCTTAAAGATGGCAGAGGTGGCTCTGTATGTTGTTTTCTCAGTAACTCCCAACGAGGTGTAAATTATGGATGTTACCTTTTGACCTTGTGACTGTTCCCATGCATCTCCCTGCTCATTAATGCACTGTAATTCTGGTGCTAACAAATACTAACTCTAAAAATACATAGAGGTGCCTCTTTGGTAAGAAGGCTGTGGCAAGAAGTAGGGAATGTGTTAAGACCTGATCCACTCTTTAGCTGTGCTGTAGAAAGCTTCTGGTAAGAGGGGTTATCAAACCCCCTCGGGGAAGGGAGGTGGATTTTGCCCCCTAAATGGGGATGAGATTTCCAGTGAGGTCAGCAGAAATTCAGGCTGTTATGGCTGTATGGAAGGATGCTTGAATCTGCCAGCCAGACTGAAAAACAGAGCCAAGCTGCTTGGGGCCAGTGCAAATCCTAGCCCTCACACCCACAATGAGCAAATGAGGGGAAACTGGTCATAAATCATGGAATCATTGAGGTCGGAAAAGACCTCCCATCTCTTGAATTCCTATCTGTGAATGAATACTACCATGCCCTCTAAGCCATTAGGGAAATGAGGGGGAAGAGTTTTTCCTTCAGACTTAGTCAGTGGCCAGCTGGTTCATGACTCCTTTAGCATCAAGGTGGGAAGAGTCCAGCTCCATGAACATGCAGGGTGGAGTGGATATCTTGGCTCCTCTGAGACTGCTCCTCCTCATCACATGGTGCTTCATGGCCATGGGAATGGCCAAGGGAACTGACCCCTTCAAACAAGGAGAGAGTGCCCCAGGGTTGCTTGAGCCCAGCTTAGCCATGTGTGTCACTGTTTAGAGGAGCACAGAAAGTCATTGCTTGGAGCTGCACAGCTGCTTTCATGTGTATTTCCTTCCTCAGCCCCTCCATGACTGGCCACATGCCCTGCTGAGGTATCTCTCAGTCTGGTGAATACCAGGGGACACCACAGTTATTTCTGACTGGATCATTTCTGTGTGGTCTTTATTTTTGTATTTTCTTGAACATGACTGTTTAGTTTCCTGGAACTGCTTGCCCCAAACCAAACCTTTGCATGTTACGTTGTGCAGCGTGGCCGGTGCTGCTCGTGGCTCTCCGGTGTGGCAGGACAGTGAAATCATCATTGAGAATAGGAAATGGTGGCACAACTTCCCCCCTGGCTCCAGAGCACTTCTCCTTTTGGCACCAGCAGGCGGGAAGATGAAGTAAGAATTAGATCTCTGTTGAAAATGCAGAAGTGCAGGTTGCTCTTGGAAACCATCTCCATGGGCAAAGCGCTCGGCTTCGGCCGGTGGGGATGGGTATGGTTTTGTGTGGATGGACTGAGCTGCGTGGCTTGTGGCTTCCTCTTCAGATGGCAAGTCTGCTCCATGTGTAAGAAGAGGCAGAGGATGGGTGGGCTGCAGGCTCTGCAGTCCTTGCTCTGGAATGTGGCCTTCTCCTTCTGCCCTTGGGAACCAGCAGTCCATGTCCTTGCTTGCCTGTGTGTTATGTCAGCTCTGCTCATGGAACATGAATCTCACAGGATCCCACTTTTCTGTGATGGTTTGTCTTGTGCTGGAGAGGAGGAGAGCCCTCATCCAAGCCTGAGCTGTGTTTGTGTGGGTGCTGTTGGCTCTTCACAGCGGGGAGGGACCAAACCTGCTGGGGTTTTGGCTGGGATTTTCTTTGACCTCATTTGATTACTGAGTCCTGTGTGCTCAACAGTAGGGCAAAAACACCCCAGGGAAAGTAGCTTAGGCAAAAGTACCGAGAGCCAGTGCATTTCCAGAGACACAAATGACAGTCCCAGGTCACAAGACAGATCCTGCAGTAGACCCCGAGCCTGAGAACGACTCAGCAGCTGAGGGGCTGTGGGGGAGAGTAGGAGTGGACCCCTGGCAGAAAGCAGTTAAGGGCATGCTATGGATGAAGATGACTGAGGATAGGTCACCTTTTCTCTGTGGGTGCCTGGGTCCCACAGCCATCCACAGCAGGCCTTTCCTCCTCCAAACTGTGCTGGGCACAAGGGTTTCTGCTGCAGTTCCTGGGGGTTTGGAGTGTCTGCTGGAAGGAAGAATGAGCATCCCTCCTGAGAGCAGCCTGTGCATCTTTAAGCCCAGCTCTGGTATCTGCTGGGGCATGGTGTCCTCCAGCTGTTTAGAGAGAGGGTGAGGTTGGGAGGGGCTGGCAGGAAAGCTGTTGTTGGGAGTGTTGTGTAGAGAGGAGGTGCTGTCATGAGGGAGGTGTCTGTGTGTGTTGGTAGTGAGAACAGGCAGAGCAGAGTGGCTGTGAGTGGCACAACAGCTGGTGCAGGACTTCTTGTGTTCTTTCCAGACCTACCAGGGCTTTGCCCTGGCACCTTGGGTGAGTTACCTTTTCTCCTTTTGGCTTTTATCAGCCCCTTCTCCTGCCAAGGGCACATTGGAGCAATGAGTCCACATGTTTGGGGCCACTGCACAAGCTGCCACCCCCAATTCTGACAGTGAGGGACTTGAAGGGGGGTCAATGCATGTGACAGCACTGGGCTGCCAGATGTCCTAGTGCAGAGCTGCTATTCCTGTGAAATGTGCTTCTCCTACTTGAGCTCTTCTGCAAGAGGACTAGAGATAAGATTATGGAATATAGATAGATGATTATGGAATATATGAATGTATATAATGCCAGATATAAGAAGTTTGTGGCCCTGGTTAGAAGTGTCTGTCCAGTCCTCTGTGTGCCATTGATTTCTTCCAACATGCAGAAGGCTGTGCTTAGATCTAGTCCTTCTGGAGCACTGAGCCGTGGGGCTATTCTGCTCTACTCCAAGCTGAAATGGCCAAGCCCAAAGTATGGGCTGACATGTTCAATTTGGGTGGATTACAGAGTATTTTCAGGTTTTGCCTTGGAGTGGCTGATATGAGAAGCTGTGGTTCAGCCTCTGTCACCTGTTTGGGCTGTGCATCTCAAGCCAAGAGAAACGGCTGCAGCTTTATGTCCGAGAGGTACCTCCAGCATGGAGAGCATCTCCCCGGTGATACTTCACCTTGGGCTGGGCATTTTGTCTTTGGAAGTCAAAGCAATCCCAGAAGAGCCACCTCTATCCCTCATGATGGTGAGGCCCACGGCAGTGCTGCAGGGCCACATCTCCCAGGGCTCCTGCAGGGCCACATCTCCCAGCTCTTGGTGTCACCACAGCAGTGCTCGTGTTGGGCTCTTGAGCTGCTGCGGAGCATGTTTGAGCAGCTCTGCTGTGATGCACACACAGCTCTCTGCACTGTCTGGACACTTTCTTAGTATTCAGGTTGCTACTGGAAGAGCTGAACTTGTAAGAGGATGTCTTTATTTCTAATGGGATGGAAGATCGTGGTCTGTAGCACTAAGTCACTGTCCTAGTTAAAGAAAGCCGGGACCATCTTATTACTGTGTGGGTGTAACCAAAACTGTGTATTACACCCTCTGTGTAATTTCTAAGGAACTGCTAACAATGGATCGTTTGCCCAGGGCACACCTGACCCCTCAAGCTACAAACTGGGTGTTAGAGAACCCTGTGAGGCAGGGTCTGCACACCAGTGACTCAGGTGTGATAACTCCCCCCTGGGATGGCAGCAGCACCTTCTCACCCAAGGTCATGTCTGCTAATGGGCCATCAAGGAGTCCAAAAATATCCCATGACTCACTCCCATTGTGAAAACTCCTGGCCCTGAGGGAGGTACTGGGCATTCCCACCTGAACCTGAGCATAGAGAGTCTTGGGGTTTAGGAACTTCTGGTAGCACTCATCAGATCCAGAGGAGGGCCAGAACAGCTCGACAGGAGAAGACCTCCACTGTCGACCAGACTGGGACATCATCTGCACCAACAGGTTTTTCCTTTCCTTTTACTTTGGACGCCATGTGGGAACCATATGGGGCTCAGCACAGGGGCTAAGGAACACCACTGTGTTTGTGCCCCAGGGGGCTGAGCTATACTTCTGGTTTCTGTGGGTTAAAACCAATTTCTCTTTGTATCATTGCATTTATTGTAATATTTTTATTAAATTGTAACCCTGACTTATAATCTCTTTTGAGTTGGGTTCACTTCTCCTGCTGGTTTACCTTTAAACCAGCACAGTGACAAATGTCGGATCCCTTTGACAGTAGATTTAAACCCAGATCTCTTGCATCCTTGAAGGCAGCCCAGTCTGCAAAGCCATTCTGCCCTTGCCAGGGGTGCTGTGGTTCTTTAGGAGTGGTCCTAGGAGTGGAGAATGTGAAATCTCTCTGGTGACCAGTGAAGGACATGAGAGAATGGCTGGAGCTGTGGTAGTGGATGTTTAGGGAGGATCTCAGGAAAAGGCTCTTCCCCCAGAGGGTGGTGGGCACTGAGCAGGCTCCCCAGGGCAGTGGGCACAGCCCCAAGGCTGCCAGAGCTGCAGGAGGGTTTGGATGACACTCTAAGGGACAGAGTGGGATTGTTGGAGTGTCTGTGCAGGGTCAAGAGTTGGACTGGATGGTCCTTGTGGGTCCTTCCAACTCAGGATATTCTGTGATTCTGTGAAACGGATGCACTAAATGCTTTGTTTGCCACCAAAATTTTCAGTGGGGTAAAGTTTAATGTATACGGGGCTGAACCTTCTTCCCAAAACTAAAGGCGGGGAGAAAATGCACACAGACTGTGCCTGCCTTCTCCAGCCTCTGAGCAGGGTTGGAGGGTGCCATGGGGCACCCAGGGGCTGGTCCTGTGTGGGTTCCTCCCACGTGAACTCCTCCCTTCCAGGTGATGGGTTATTCGGGAAGTGAGGAGCTCTTCCAGCCTGGGGGGTATCTAAACCCCTCGTGTTTCAAAGGTGGTGTTTTGTTTTGTTTGTTTTTTTTTTCTTTCCCCAGCTCTAATTTTAAAGGCCACACTTGGGATAAATACTTTGAAGCCTTAATTGCAATTATGAATCTTCCTCTGTTCCCAGGTTTCCCCTAATTGGCTTCCTGTGAGAATTTACAAAGCTGGTACAAACAAAACTGCTGTTTTTGTGAGGGAGTTGGTGGCGTGAGATTCCTGAGCCCAACTAAAGCTCAGCCCAGCCGGGACCTCTCGTGTGCTGCTGTGCAGGGCCGGCCCCGGCCCCGTGGCCAGATGCTCACAAGGGTGGCATTATATAAAACGTAAGCTGATTTACATGCTTGCATTTGGAAAGTGCTAATCTAGTTTGATTTTTTTTTTTTTTGCCACCCCCCTGTCTCTTTTTCTTTTCAACCCTCTCTAATCTTCTGTGCTCTCTGCCAGGTTCCCAGCTCCTTTGGCTGGAATAGGCCCCAGCTAAATCCTTTATCTGTCTGTTTGGCAACCCTGGGCGAAGTAGTTAGCAAACGAGTGACACTTTTCCCGGCTCATTAATTAGATTTACTGAGCTGAGTGGTTGCTGCTGCTGCAAGAGTCTGCACAAGGCAGTTCTGTATTTTGTTTCTTAGAAATTTGGGGTATAAAAAAATAGAGTTCCAAGGCAGTTCTGGTACTAGTGGTTCATTCCATGGTTCCCCTGCGTGCGCTGCTGTGGGGAACACGTGTTTTCCTCATGTGTAGCTTTATTTCTGCAATTTGCTGCTGCCTGAGCAGTTCTGGTTGTGTGTCACGATTTTAGTGCTCCAGCAGTTTGAGGATGGTTACCTGGGTACTCCACTGGCTGCTCGTGGCAGGATATGATGGTTAAGGCAAGTGGTTCTTGTGGGCTAGAAATAACCTCTGTGAAATATTAGTATATTTTTATGCATTATAAAAACGCTTTTTGATATGTCCTGCTCTGCCAGCTGTACTTGTCAGTGTTATAAATGGGATTGGGAAGGCTACAATAGGAAATAAAAATGAGAGGATGAAGGAAAATGATGCTTTCACCTTCATCTGCTCTCCAGCCGGTGGCTGAGGGCTGTGGTGCAGCAAGAGCCTCTGCCTGTTCTTTTGGAGGGGGAAACTGAGGCACAGAGAGGTCTCTCCCCTTGCCATGGCACAGGAGCTCCAGGTTTTATTGCAGATTTTGGTTCCCTCTGTAACCACTTGACAACACAATCGTCTTCTTGGTTTGTGGGCTGAGCAGTCTGGGAGGAAGGTGAGTGTTGGTGGTCTTGTCATCCATTGCAACCCAGGAACCCACTGCTGAGGTGCTGGGGCACTCTGTGGAGGCTGAGGATGCTCCTGGTGCTGAAGTGCTGCTGTTGATGTCCCTACTTATAAAGGGCCAATCAGTAGGGATCAGTCAGCCTGTGTAGGTCCTGGGCAGGATGTAAGCTCCTCGTCTGTAGGGTTCTTCATTTGTTGGTATAAACATCTAAAACTAAAATTAATGACTTGCCTGTGATTGGATGGGGTGATGCAAAAGACTGGTAGATGAGTCATAGAATCATAGAATGGATTGGGTTGGAAAAGACCTCCCAGATCATCAAGTCCAACCCTTGGGCCAACTCCAGTCCCTTTGCCAGATCATGGCACTCAGTGCCACGGCCAAGCTCAGCTGAAAAACCTCCAGGGATGGGGAATCCACCCCCTCTCTGGGCAGCCCATTCCAATGCCTGAGCACTCTCTCTGCAAAGAATTTCTTTCTCATCTCCAACTTCAATTTCCCCTGGCAGAGCTTGAGCCCCCCGTGCCCCCTTGTCCTATTGCTGAGTGCCTGGGAGAAGAGACCAACCCCCACCTGGCCACAACTTCCCTTCAGGCACTTCCAGACAGTGCTGAGGTCCCCTCTCAGCCTCCTCTTCTCCAACACAAACCCCCCCAGCTCCCTCAGCCTCTCCCCTGCTGGCTTGTCTTCCTCGAGTCCTGCAGATGTACAGGGGGTATCTCTGCTTTGGTCTTCTATTCCTCGAGATTACTGAGGCTTTTTGTGTAAAAGAGGACGACCAGGAGGAGACTTGGAGTCCCTTTGCTTGTTCTCAGTTGAGCATTTGACCCAGGCAGAATTTGCATGCTGTGAGATGGCATCTGGGGAGGGTGATCCTGCTCCTCCCCTGGGCATGGCCCGCAGCGATTGAGGCTCTGAAGGTGCCCAGAGCAGGGTCTGTGCCATCACATGGTGCCATTGGATGTAAGAGAGTCTGATCCTCATTTCCTCGTCGCTGCTGGTCACTGCTGTCCCTCACTGCAGTGAGGGACAGCTCTGTAAGCCAGTGCTCATGGAGAGAGGCTCAGTGCTTTTAGCACAAGCTTCCTAAAGGGGTGTCTGTTCACTTTTAGTCTCTCATGTCCAGTGGGAGACTGTATAAAGGCTCTGAAGGGAAGAGGATGTTCAGCAATTTTTAAAAGTCAGAGATTGGTGCCAGCTTCAACAGACAGACGAAAACCGGCTGTCTCGGGGAAGGGCTGGCGTTGTGGCTGCACCCCTGGGCTCCTGGCACTGCTTTGCCAGCTGCAGGCAAAGCCAAGCAGGGATGCTCCGTGTGATCCCTTCCCCTGCCTGCTAATTCAGTTCAAACCGGGCTGGGTTGTGCCTTTGGCTGATCCAAAGTGCAAAACCCGCCGGCGATTTGGGGCTGGCACCGCTTGTGCTTGTGAAAACCACCGCAGTGTGTAGAGACACAGAACTGCGGCGGTTCCTGGAAGGAGCTTTGTAGGCACAGAGCTGGGGGAGGAGAGCAGAAATAGCTGCGAATGTCAGAAAGCTGTGACCAAAAGCAATTCGCACTTAACCCACTTGAGATTTGCCCTCCCAGGGAAGCAGCAAGTGTTTATCGACCAAGGACCCACCGCTGGCAGAGGCGAATTGCCTGCTAATTGCCTTCTGAGAAAGGCAGAGGGGCCAGGCTGGCTAATTAGAGTGGTCTTTACACCTCCCCTGTTAATTTGAACAGTAAAGGATATTCCCAGAGGGAGGGTGGACATCCCAGGGAGGTGACCCCATCAGTTCGCTGGGTCTTTTGATGCCTGCCAGGGGGGCAGACTGGAGCTGGCAGAGGTGAGGCACAAGCCTGAACTCTGTCAAAATAACCTCGCAGTTAGTTTGAGTTAACATTCTGAAGTTAAAAGCAATGAAACAACTTGAGGTCTCCCTGGAGGTAAGTGAGAAGGGGAATAGGCTGCTGCCAGCCCGGGAGTGCTGGGATCCGAGGTCCGGGTCTGTGTTGAGCGTCGCCCTGTGCTGGCAGAGTGACCTCACTTGGCTGAACCTGTACTGTTCCTTTTCTAAAGAAAATTAAATTAAAAAGAAAGACCATCTAGACGCTTCTCACAAGCAGTCCCCAAGGAACCAGCTGAATTCAGGGGTGAGCTGATCTGTGAGTTCTGCAGCTGAGACAGAAAGGGTGGAAAAGCAGAGAAAAGCACAGAATGAATATGGTGAGTGGATTTTATAACAGCTCTGAGGGTGAAATGCTCTGGGTTTAAGGTGCTCTCAGGATCACAGACTCGGGTCAGATTGGAAGGGACCACAGTGGGTCACTGATCCCACCTCCCTTCTCCAGCAGGGCCATCCTAGAGCACATGGACAGGATTATGTCCAGATGGTTCTGGAATATCTCCTGAGAGGGAGAGTCAACCACCTCTCTGGTCTCTGCTCAGTGCTGGGTCACTGCACAGCAAAGCAGTTCTTCCTCATGTCCAGGTGGAGCTTCCTGGGCATCAGTTCCTGCCCATTCCTCCCGTCCCATTGCTGGGCATCACTGAGCAGAGCCTGGTCCATGCTCTGCCCCTTCCCTGCAGACACTGCTGGATGTAGGACACACCCCATATCCTGTCACAGGCTTCCTGGGTGACCTGACAAAGCCACTTTGCCTTTCCCGACAGCCTCAATTCCCTGTCACTGCACAGATCGTAGTGCTGTTTTCTTCCTTGGAGGAGTGATTTGAGGATAAAGGCATTAAATAATGCTCAAGTCTGGTGCTGAGGGAACGGGAGGTGAATAATTCCCAAAGATTGTGGCTCCTGGGGGGAGCTGGTGCTAATCTGGGCTTTGGGAATCAAATGTTTCAGCCTTAGGGCTGTGACACGTGTTTTCTCCAACACAACCTGGAACTTGTAAATTGTTTAACCTCTCTAAGCTCTGCAAGCACTGGGGCTGTGTTCGCTTTCTGCAGCTCTGTAATAAAGCAGCATGTGACCAATGCCACACTGGAGAGGCTCTGTCCTACCTGTGCCCCTCACAGGGCACTGATGCATCACCCTGATCAGAGGCTGCTCCAAGAGGTGACTGGTGAGAGGGACTGTGGGGACTTCAGGCTCAGAGTTGGGAATAGAGGAAAAAGTGATGGGAACAGGGAAGTCTGAGGTTGGCATCCATACCATGATGGAGGTGGAGAACCTGCAAGCTTGAAACCAAAGTCACATTCTTCAGAGCCAGGCAGGGACTGCGTGGGGAGGAGTAAGATTGGGCCATTGTGGTTTTTGGTGGTTCAGTTGTGGTGTGCTCTAAATGCAGCCTGTTGTAGCCTGGTCCATCCTTGGAAGGGTGGATGTTTGGGAGCTGCATCTGGGATGTAACTCACTCCCATCTGTGCTTGGGGCTTGTGTCTTGTGGCTGTGAGAGTCCAGGATGTCAGGACTGCCCAGGGAATGCAGGGGGAACCTGTTGCATCAGTGTCCCCATGTCCCTTGAGTGCTGATGTCTCCAGGGGCTAAAGGGCTTTTTCTGCCTCTGGGACCCAAACCCAAGGACATCACATCCCCAGATTGCCAACGGGCCACCTCTTTGACCACTGATTGTCCCTTTTTTGTGGTGAGAGGAGAAGGATCTCGGCAATGAGTCCATGAGGGACATGACCAAAGGTCTTCTCTAGCATCCTCCTCCTGATGAAGCCCATTCACATCTGCCTCATGCTCAATTGAGTCTTGGAGGAAGCCCTGGCAGGTGGGACCGCAGCAGGATTTGGTGCCCAGCAAGCAGCAGACCCTGTGTCAGTTCCAGTGATACTCCCGTGGTTGGCACCTTTTGCAGTGAGGATGCACTTGTAAGATGTTTTGCTGGTCAGCTCCTTGCCCCAAAATAGACACTGGTGACAGATCCCATCATCACTTGAACTGATCTTCCAGCAGGGAGAGCTGGTCGCAGTCTTGCCTCATTCCAGAAAAATCTATCCATGCTGGCAGCCCTGATCAGAGGCTGCTCCAAGAGGTGACTGGTGAGAGGGACTGTGGGGACTTCAGGCTCAGAGTTGGGAATAGAGGAAAAAGTGATGGGAACAGGGAAGTCTGAGGTTGGCATCCATACCATGATGGAAGTGGAGAACCTGCAGGCTTGAAACAGTTTTGGGAGGACAGGACAAGCACAGAGTGTGTCTTCATACCAGAGACTCTGGAGTGCTGATAATATCTGCTCCAATTCAGCTTAAAAACAACAAAAAAAGCATCTGATCATGGTTTGCTTTGGGGTTGGGGCCTCTGTTTTTTTATTAGGTAAGAAAATTCAGTCTGCTGTAGCATTGGGCTGCTTCTTACTTCAAAGAGATCCCCAGGCTATTCAGAGCAGGTATTGCCATTGCAGCACAATTTTAGAACAAACTAAAAAAGCCAGAGACAAAACTAAAAACAGGAACCAGCAGATAAACAATACTGGGGTGCTGCTGGCACTGAGCTGGGCTCCTTCCTGCCCTCAACCATCTGGAGAGTCAGCACCAGGGCTTGGGGGAGCCCAGCCCTCCTGGTTGGCTCTTGTCTGCAGGGAAAACAGCTGGGAAGTGATTGAAAAGCCTTTCCATTCATAAATAAAAACACTTGTCAGGGTGTGAGCTGAGCACTTGGATGCCCCAAGTTCACTGCTCTGACCCAGGCAAGAATTTTTGCCTGTCCTTTCCTGGGTTAATGCCTTGCTCCAGCTCCAAGGAGGTCACGAGTGTTTCCACAGGGAGTGAAGGATTGAGTGGCAATGACTGGTAAGCTCTTGAGGTGCAGAAACACAGTCAGTCCTTGTGGTTTTGGCCGCCTCAGGGATGCTGGAGGAGGGCAAACCAGGACAGGAGCATCCTTGGTGGCAGATTCTTACCTGGGTACCATTTTTCCCAGCAGGTGTCATTGTAAACTGGTGTGATACTGGTCCCAGGGAGAGCTGGCTTGGTGGGGTCTTGCTCTTTGCAACATAAACCTAAACACTGGTGTGTGGGGGAAAAATGTCTCATTTAATCAGAACTGAGGAGTTTCTTTTTTCTTTTTCTTCGGACTTGATTTTTACTTTATGAATCATGGTCAGCCGAGTGCAAACACTGTTTCGAAATGATGAGTTGCAAAGTTTCGCTCTGAGCCTCAAGGACCTCCCTCTCTCTGCATCTCACTTTGTGCACCTCCTGGACATTCCTGTCCACTGAGGAATTCACTCACCTCAAGACAGTTTCTCTGATTATTTTGTTCTTTTTGCTGAGTTTCTTGGAGCCCAATTTCTGCTCTTGCTGTGATTTAGTTTGCTGCTTTAGTTGCACACCCTTGGGAAAACTTGACCCTAGAGTCAGGGTTAAGCATCTCCATTATCATCAAGGCTAGTCCTGAGACCACCTCATGTGCTGCTCTGCAGGTGGGACATGGCACAGCTGCGTCCTTGGCAGCTGGTACTCAATACTGGCAGCACTTTTGGACTTGCTTCAGACCAGTGAGTGGTGTGAGTCCTGCTCCTGATGCTGTGAAACATCTCTATGACTTTGTCAGCTTAAGGATAGCAGATCCCAGCAAAAAGGACACCTAAAGTGAGCAGTACTAGGGCTCTGCTTCTAATAGTTTTATTTTTATCTTTCTTCTCGCCAAAGCAAAAAGCAATTACACTTTGGAGTTACTGTTGTTTATTTGCATCTCTTGGTGGTTTTTGCCTTTTTTTTTTTGCTTTTTTTTGTCGTTGTTGTTTTGTTTTGTTTTGTTTTTTGGTTTTTTTGAGTTAGAATCATAGAATCATTTGGGTTGGAAGAGACCTCCAAGATCATCAAGTCCAACCCTTAATCCCACCCCACTTGGATTACCAGATCATGGCACTCAGTGCCATGTCCAGTTTCACCTTAAAAACCTCCAGGGTCGGAGAACCCACCACCTCCCTGGGCAGCCCATTCCAATGCCTGACCACTCTCTCTGTAAAGAATTTCTTCCTGATATCCAACCTAAACCTCCCCTGGCAGAGCTTGAGCTGTGCCCTCTTGTCCTACTGTTGGTTGCCTGAGAGAAGAGACCAATCCCCACCTGGCTACAAGCTCCTTTCAGGTAGTTGTAGAGAGTGATAAGGTCTCCTCTGAGCCTCCTCTTCTCCAGGCTAAATAACCCCAGGTCCCTCAGGCTTTCCTCACAGGACTTGTGCTCAAGTCCTTTCACCAGCCTCGTTGCTTGAGTTCACAGTGTCTTCAACTCACAAGTGCCAGCCTTCAGCTCTGGCTGCTCACACAGTTAATCTTGGGGGTGGAATTTGGGAAATCTCATTAAATAATTGCCCTTTGCATCACCACCAATGGCTTGGATGGAGGTGTTTGCGTGGACCTGGCTTGTCTTAACCAGCAGGAAGCTGAGAAATGCCTTTCTCCTTTGATCCGCTGAGCTGGGGGCACCCTGTGCCAGCTGAGCAGAGCAGAGCTCTGCACCGGGAGGGGCTGGGGTGAGAAACCACTCGTGATCGCCATGAAAAGCGCGGGTGCTGCGGGACCTGCAGCCCCAGACACAGTTGCTCTACTTCCCCCGAGGCTCCGAATGTTTATTATCCGCAGCCTCCCCGGAAGCCCCTGCCCCTCTGTGGCTCTGCACAGAGATGTAGCCGGGCTGCAGTGCCGACCCATACCCGATGAACACGCTTTCCATGCACAGGGCGTTGTATTTTGGGGTTTTTCTGTGGGTGTCACTCGGTGCTACGTGATGCTGAGCACTGCTGGCTCTGACATCACACACGTGAATGGAGGTTTGTGGTTGTTCTGCCCCCTCTCCCTTTCTTGCCCTCCCCCAGGTCTTACTGCCTTGTAACTCGCTGTGCTCGCCCTTCCCTGAGAGCAAAGCACTGGTATGACCCACGGTGCCAGGCTGCAAAGACATGCTGAGCACTAAAAACTCAACCCTGCCTGGTATCATGGAAACTCCATGTCTGGATTTGGAATTTTTGTCTCCCCCTTGGCTCCCTTCCCTGGCAGCATAGCCCTGGGGTGCACAGTGCTCTGGATCTCCAGGTTCTCTCTGTTATATGATGCTTTAGATGTGAGTTTGGTGTTGAAGGCAAAGTGTTAGACACAAAACTGATGACCAGGGGCTTCTTGTTGCAGGAAGATGACAGGGCAGTTCCCGTATTTCTGCCTGTCCTGGTTGTTATTTGTTCCTCACTTGGATGATGGTCCATCCTTCAGTTGCAGTGTGTTTTTAAGCTCTTTCCCAAGCTGGAGTCCTTTCCTCTTTGACTGCAGATGTTTCTTTCTGTCTCATCCTGGTATGTTGTGTCCATAGTCACAGCCTGACAGACAGAGCAACAGCAGAACTGACCACACAGATGTGCAGTTGTTAGGTCAGACTTAACTTACAGGGATGCTCTCTGTGCCCTGGCCATGGGCTAATGATGGCCACGACTGTGCATTCCCACAGAGCCATTTTCTTACAGGAATGTGGATTGGGAATGAATTTGGACTTTTTTCTGCAAAGAAGCATCTCATGACCTAAGTCCGTGGCTGAGTTAATCCACTCCAGCTCTGCATAGAGTTGGGTGACTGCCTTGGAGCAAATTCATTTAGTGGGGAGGGACAGGAATGCCCTGGCAGGACACAGGTGACCATCTTGGCTGCCCCTTGGCACAAGCTGAGTGGTCCCAGGTAAGTAGTTCACAAAGAGGTGTCTGAGTTTTAGCTGTTGGCAGTTTGGTGAGATGAATCACATCTCACATTTCAGTTTCTTGGGCAGGGCTGAGCCCCCCATCCTGTGCTGCTGCCAAGAACACTGCCAGCCCCACGATGGCCACTGTGGGTGCCCAGCTGGCACCTGAGTGGAACAGGCAGCCCAACCTGGATATAAAACCTGGCCTCTGTTTTACTCATTTTGTGTTACCTGCTGTGGGTGCTGTTTGATACTAAAAGGACTCAGAAACTGCTTTGGCATGTTAGGTGCTTTCCCTGCTCTGTGGTAGGAGTGTCTCATTCAGCCCAGTTCTCAGACACAGTGAGAACAAAGAGTGATCTCCGTCTCTCAGTGAGCTTTCTAGTTGTGTGTCTCAGTAAGCTTTCCAGTTCTCATGTTTTCTGGTGTAAATGAGGCTTTGCAGTTCAGGAAGGCAACAGCATTGCCTGGCTGCTCAGGGAGGGTTTGGTCCTGGAGCGTTCTGTATCTCAAGAGAGCTCCCAGGCTGGTACCTCTTCTCTTCCCAAAAACAGCATTTGTCACTAATAAGTTGGAATTGACTTTCCTACTGCGAGCATGTGGGGATGTCCTGTGCTATTCCTGCCCTCAGTAGTGTTGTCCTGTAAGCACAGGTACTTGTTGTTATTCCAGAGGAAGGTTTTCTTCTGTACCACAAGTTTTATATTTTCTTAAGACAAAATCACTCTCTAAAGTTCTCTTTCCCTTTTCACTTCCAAACACTGTAGTTTGCTCAGAATCCTGCATTATGTGCCAATCCCACATCAGTTTTAAGGCTGATGGTTCATGTAGTGACTTGTTGCTCATTTATTACATCAAGACTTTCTACATGTGCTGCTCCAGGCATCCCAGAGTGGGGGACTAATTGCTTTGAAAACCCTTTTTCGGAGTCATTCAGGAAAAATGGGTTGTATCTGCTGCTTGTGGGATCTCCAAGTGGCCAGTCCTGTCCTTCCCAGCAGAGATACATCCCTGTAGCTGGACAGCTCCAATGTGGAGTTTGCCAGTCTGCAGGGCAGCTCATTCCTGGCTGCAGTTTTTCATATTGATGTGGTTGCCAAACCCCCCAGACACCCAGTGGGTCCAGGAGGTCAAGTGTTTTCCTGTGTTGCCTGTTCAAATGAATGCCATTTTTTTCTGGCTGTTTTGGTCTTCTGAAAAACCAGCTTGATCTCGATGTCTGTATCACCAGTGTGCCACTCAGTGCTTTTCTGTTTCTGCTCAGGTTCATTCAGTGGTGCCCTGATGGCAGCAGGTACTCCCAGCTTTGGCCCCAGGTCATTTGTTTACCCCTTTCCAATCCTGTGCTGGGTGATCTTGTCCTGTTGCCCCTTCCCCACAGCTTGTGTAATTTCTAAATCCTACTCTGGATGTGACTTGCTCAGGGACCCATCACTGAGGTCTTTGTGTCCCACCTGGGAGTAGAGCAGGAATGGGATGTCCAGGTTCCTGAACATCTCTCCTGTGTGTTCATCTTAAGGTGACTGAGCCAGGCTTGTGCAGACAGCATTAAATGACAGCTTTTTGTTTCAGATTCTCCTTTATGTCCTGGAAGAAGATGCTTCATTTCTGGTGTCCTTTTCCTCTCCTCCCTCCACACCTCAAGGAGGACTATAACAGAGGGGAATGGTGTATTTTTTTCCTGGTTTTTTTTGCTTGTTGGTTGGATTTTTCTGTGTAACAGAGCAGGGAGCATCATGGGAACCCTGCTGTTGTTCACATTTGTAATCTGTCCTGTTCCAAGTCATTTGGCTCCTTGCTTTATGGTCAAGGGGGCAATCCCACAGGGTGCCCAGGCACTGCTATGACTGACTTCTCAAGAAATCAGACCTCATGACAAGTTTTTCAGGCCTCTCAAGCCTGTACCAGCACCCAGGAGCAGCAGTGGTCGTGCTCTCACCAAACCAGCACAGCTTGGGTAGGTGAGTAGGTGTGTGGGTGGATTTGCAGAGACGTGAGCAGTGACACATAAATGGATTTCTCTTGTGTTTCCCCTCTGTGGACTCATCACGTTTTGATCACAGAATCACAGACTATTCTGAGTTGGAAGGGACCCACAAGGATCATTGAGTCCAACTCTTAAGTCAGTGGCCCACATGGGGGGTTGAATCCATGACCTTGGCATTATTACAACCAAGTTTTAACCAACTGAGCTGATCTCAGGGTCAATTTGTACATGGCCAGGATTTAGTAGGGGCTTGGTCTGGGTTTTGGAAAAGATTCTCCATGTTCCTTCTCTGTTGCCTGTTCCCCTGTTGGCTGAGAGAGCGGAGACTCCCCGAAGGTGAGGTTTGACTATCCAAGGAGCAGAGGTCACTCATGGTCCTTGCCATGGCTCAGTGTGCTCTTATCCTCAGGATAACAGCACTTCTGTCCTTGCCCAGTGGAACAGGACCCTGAGGCCCTATGAGGAAGCCGTACTGAGCCAGGGTGTTTGGATAGTTCGAGCACCCTCAAAGGATGTTTGTCAAACCAGTTGCCTCCTGGATCTTTTGACACGCTGCCTTTGTGTGGTTTGAAAGAACATCTTATCACTTTCATCTCCCTGCTCTTTGCAGAGCACTTAACTTGGTGGTAAACACATGAAGGCTGAAGTTTGAATCTTGAAAATCGCAGGTTCCTCCCCTCATTGCCCCGATTTCTACAAAGGCTTCCTCCAGCTGTTCCCTCCCTCGGCTCCGAGTTTCTATCTTTGGCTCCTGTATGGGGTGTAGAGGAGGCAGTAAAATCTCACAAGCAGAGGATAGTTGAAACCCAAGATTTCTTCTGTAATCTAAGAAGAACAGCCACTTTCCCTGGAGGAGCAGGTACCACACATGCACTGGCTCCACCGTGTGTCACAGCTGCATATCCAGCTCCTCCACTGCAGCCAGGATGCATCTGGCAAACATCCTGCCTGTTGCCCACTGCCCATTTGGAGAATGAAATGGAGGAGGCAGAAAGCTCAGGTGTAGGTCAAAGGAGATGATTTCCTTGCTGGGGAGCTTGTATGGGGATCTGAACAAAAACTCTGCTTAGAATCCCTTTGCTTTTAGTTCCAAATCAAGTGGGTTTCCTTCTGCTGCAGCAGCAGCCCAAGCTCTTTTCTTTAGCCTCATCAGGCTTCTTGCCCTTGTCCCCCCAGTGCCCCAAGCCCTTTGGCAGCATCAAGCCAAGTGCTGAGTCATGTCCTGGTGCCAACCCTGGAGATGGTGTCTCTGGGAGACAGTTTGTGTCCCTCCACCTGTTGCCACTGCCAGCAAACCTGAGCAATGTGTCCACAAGCTGATCCTGGTGGCAAAGGGGCTTGTTTTTCCTCTTCTGTTTCCTGCCCAGGGTGCTCAGCTTCAGAACAATTGGGACAGGAATGGGTGTTATCCTGCCACGAAGGGGCCCGAGGCCTTTCTCTGGTGCTGGTGGAGCAGTGCCTTGCTTCCCAGCTGCAAAGTTCCCTCTGGGAAGGTAGAGGGCTCTCAGCCAGGACTTTCCCTGCCCACAGGCATCTCAAGGAGATGCTGCTGGGATTTGCCATCATGGAAAGGGGAAATCTCACCTTGTTGCATGACTGCCTGGGTTTGCTCTCTTGGAGAGTGGATTGGAGCAGGGAAGGGATTGGAGAGAGTGGTGCCTCCCCAGGGCATCATGATGGAGCCATCCAGGGTGGGAAGGCAGGGATTTTCCCTGATGGTTGAGTTGGAGGTGGCCAGTGTCTCAGGAGGGGTTGGGCTAATCCTCTTCACTCCTTTATTTGGGAACACCAACTTTGGACTTGATCTTTGAGCTCTTTCCCTTCTGTTCCTACCTAAGGGTGGTTGTCCTGGATTCCACCACTGCAGAGGGAGATCAGGGAAGTCCTTCGGATGTTGAAGACAGAACTCACATGGACCTTAGTAGAAGAAAAATGTTTTTCCTTGCTGAAAAGACGTGCCCTGTCCCAACCATGTGGGAGATGCTGGTGTCATCTCCTCGATTTGGTTGCTGTGCAGAGGGACCTTCTGCTCCTGGGCATGACGAAACTGAGGAGTTTGCTCTGATGCTGAGCTGGAGACAAGTCATGGAAGTGAAAGGTCCCAGAACAGTGAAGGCAAACGGGGGAACCACAGTGTGTCCCAGCTGAGTGGAAAGTCCCTTTCATGGAGCTGTGATACCCTGAGGGCTTCCCACAGCTTGGCAGGAAAATACATTCAATTTTGTTGGTAGTTTTTTTCATAGTCTTTAAAAACTTCAGCAGTTTTGTAAACCTTGTGCCTCAAAGTAAGACAAGTGAAAATCTTAAAAACAATGATTGGTGAGTTCCTGCTTTCTACTAAGGGGTAAATGTTTACCTGTTTGGTGCTTGTTAACAGGAACATTTGTCTGTTCACCTCTGTAACTGGGACAAACAGGGATGAAGCCTCTTGACTAAGCAATCTTGGATGGAATTTCCCCAAAGATCTTGTATTTCACAAATACTCCTAAGATCCTTTCCAGACTGAGCTTTGGTGTGCTCTGCCTTTTCTCACTCTCTTTAATCCTGGTTTTTTTATCTGGTTAGAGAATTATCAGGTGCCTTTTGGGCACTCAGGCCTTCAGAGGAGGGAGCAGGTTCATCTTTGCCCCATTCCCCTGACATTGCAAATTGTTGGCCGTTTGGTGAAAACAGGGCAAAACCTTGAGGCAGATTGGTTTCTCTCAGGACATGGGGCTCTTAAAACAAGGGAGTTTAAATGTGGTCACTTCTGTGGCTGAGAAGGCTGTAACATCACTGGCATGATGTAACATTAAGGAGAGCAAGCCTTGCCCTCTGCCTGCCTCACCCTGAGCTGTTCATGGCCTGGCTGCCTTTCCCTGTCCCTGGATCAGTGTGGTTGGGGTTCCTGAGTTCCTGCTTCCCTGTGCCTGGGTCAGTGTGGTTGGGATTCCTGAGTTCCTGCTTCCCTCTCCCTGGGTCAGTGTGGTTGGGGTTCCTGAGTTCCTGCTTCCCTGTGCCTGGGTCAGTGTGGTTGGGATTCCTGAGTTCCTGCTTCCCTCTCCCTGGGTCAGTGTGGTTGGGGTTCCTGAGTTCCTGCTTCCTCACTCAGTCTCTGTCAGTTCCTCCATCAGGGCTGTCTGCTGATGGTGGGTGGCTGTCCTGTGCAGGAGGGACTGAGAGGGACCCTTGGGACATGTGACGGTGTGTTTAGTTTGGTTGGTCAGCTCTGTGTTTGGACCAGAGTGATGTAAGGCAGTTGGAGCTCTGTCTGGGTGAGATCTAACCAGGTTCTTGTGAGGAGTGCAGTCCTTTCTGACTGAGCTGATCCTGTGGGTGGCAGGAGGATGGCACGGGGCATAAGGAACATGCCTGGAGAGCTGGAGAGTCACCTTCTGCTCCTGACTATGCCACAAGTCACTGTGGAACAGCAGAAAAATTGCTTAATGCTCCAAACATTCACTTCTCTGCTGCTTTGATGGTGACTGTATGGTTTGCACAGTGTTTGGAGGCTGCTTTTAAGGTGCAGTTACTGGAGGAGGGAAACCAACCTCATACTGGAGAACATCCAGGGCCTGAAGTCCTGTAGCTTGGTTTTTTGTGCTGAAGTCTGATGCATGGGTGAGATGTGGTGGCATAAAGGTCTTTTGTTTGCTTTGCTCAGCTCTTGCTGACACTGTGCAGAACAGGAGAGGCACTTGACCTGGGCACACTTTTCCATACACAATATCACACAATCTTTCAGGGTGGAAAAGACCTCCAAGATCATCGAGCCCACCCTGTGCCCGATGCCCACCTTGTCCCTCAGACCAGAGCACTGAGTGCCATGGCCAGTCCTTCCTTGGGCACGTCCAGGGCTGGGAACTCCAAACCTCCCTGGGCAGCCCCTTCCAATGCCTGACCACCCTTCCTGTGGAAAAATTCTTTCTGATGTCCAACCTGATATTCTCATGGTTGATGCCTTGTCCAAGAGTGATGCTCAGTCATTGCCTGAGGATGTTCCCCACATCTGCTGTGGTGTGTCCTCTTCCTGTCTCTTGGGAGCAGTGTCTCTAAGTGTTTCACAGAGGGACTGGACAGATGTGTGAGCACCAGGTTGTGTTGCCTGCAGAGCTGCTGTCAGGAGAGTTGTGACAATCTGATGTCGGAAGGTCTCTCCCTGGTGTTGTATCTCAGTTGGTCCACCCCTTCTCCCTTCCCTGGGTAGTGGTTGTACTCTTACTGAAAAGTCTCCAGTGGACATGGCAAGGAATCCCACACCTTTCCCAACATATTGCTCTGCTTGGTGATGCAAAGGGCAGCAGCCAGGTGTGGTGACAAGGGTGTCCCCAGGGTTGCCAGAACACGGCCACTTGCAGCATTTGCCCTGGGTGTTGTGAAACGTGACTGTGCAGCGACTGCAACATCCCTTCCACCTGCTTCCATTACCTTGCACCTCGTGGTTTTGCCAAAGCAGCTCTTGGTTTAGCCACTCTTCTGCTGGGAGTTCAGTTGGGACAAGAGGATGAAGGGACAGATCTTTTTTTCCCTGTAGAGTTGTGCAACACCCTCATAAAAAACAAAGCACTGATCCAAAACCTTGACCTCAACACTTGTTTTTCTTAATGTTCTTGAGATGCTTAGCAGGTCTTCTTGGAAAGTTGTATTACGTCCTCCAGAACTGTCCCTTGCTTTATGATCTCGTTCAGCGTGGGTGGGAAGGAAGGGAGAGTTGGGGGAGTATACAGTAGAAACAACTGCAAAGTTTCTGCTTGGTTGTGGTGGACAAACTGAATTGTCTCCCACAAAAAATGCTGCCATAAGCACTGCCTTGGGAGAAGAGGTTTAGATTCATGTGTGGTCTGTAGCACACCAGGAAAAAAACCCCAAACACCCAAAGACTGTGTTTTGTGGTTTGAAAGTTATGGTAATATCTTGGTTATATTTTGTCCTTAAATTCCCTGCCTGTTGTGTGCTGGGACATGAGATGCAGTGGGAAGGGATGGCTGGACTGGAGTGGGGTGAGGAGCCTGTTCCCCTCGAGGACTGAGCTGTGCCCTGAGTGAGCTGACATGCGGGAAGGTGTGTTTTTGTGAGCTGGGTGTTGTAAGGGGTGCCTGTGAGTCACACCGTGCTCTTAGTCACCGTTTTCCTCTTGCCACAAGCCATGACTAAGGTGCTGGTGTGCAATTCCCCGCTCATTCAGCCCGTGGCACCGCAGAGGAGTGTTTCTTGGTGCTCCTCACACGGGCGCTGTGGATGGATAAAACTTAGGGTGAAGACCATAATAACATGCTGTGGCAGTGGGACACAAGAGACAGGAGCCCATGAGCTGCTTTGGGGTGAAGGAGAGAGCTTGATTTGGCAGGTCAGTGGTGGTCCTTGCGTGTTTGTTTTCCCCTGTTTGGAGCTGTTGGTGGGTTCTCTGCAGCACAGCAAGGACTGAGGGGCAGGGCTGGAGCTAACCTGCCTACTCCATGGGGTGTTAGGGAGCCCCAGCAGCCAGACATGTCTTTCCTGAGCCCTTCTGGGGGAGTTGCTGGGAATTAAATGTGGGTGGAGATAGCCACGCTGAGTGCACCAAGTAGGGAGGATCATGGAGCTTCTGCTGAGATCACTGTGACTTTTGTTCCATCCAGGGGTGCTGAGATGGGTGCAGCCACCACTCAGTACTGAGCACCAGTAAGCAGAGAATTGAGAATTTGGGGTGGCTTTGGGAACTATATGGGTGTGTGGCATAGGTACAGGAGCATGCTGTGCAGGGTGAAAGCAAAGGCCTCCTTGACAGGTGGGTTTGTAGTACTGGCAGGTTATATTTCTTCTTCCTGGATTATTTTTGTGCATTTGTGTTGCCTCTAACAAAGAGGCAAAGAGTATGTGCCCTTGTCTGTGCTTTGGCAGAGGAGGGAAACTGGACCCAGGGTCCCTCTGGGCTCTAGGGATGGCACTGCAGAGGAGGAGGGAATTCTGTCCGGTCACCTCTTTGGCTGCTTATGATCAAAGGGGTCTGAGCAGTAAATCTTCTGGGCAAGTGGCTTTTATGTTCATAGTGTCCCAGATGGCTGCATTTGAATTTGAATTAGGTGGGATAAAATCCTCCTTCCCCAGCCCAAGGTTTGAGGTTGCAGCCTGGGCTGTGGGTTGTGAAACGCGCAATCGCTGTTTCACAATGTCCTTGGATGTTCTGATGTCCCCTCCGTGTTTTCCTGCATTGCCCCAAGGGCACGTGGACCTTTTCTTCATGCTGGCCATGTGGCAGCAAGGTGGCAGTGCTGGCCACTTGGAGTGGGTTTGTGACCACTGTCAGTGAACACTGGAGCCGTCAAGGACAATCTATGTCTAAGGCAAGGAGTAAAAGTGTGGACTCTGCTGCCACCTTTCCCAGGTTGGACCAGATGATCTTTTGAGATCACTCCCAGCCTAGGCTGTTCCATGATTCCCATCTGAGCTGTAATCTCTTGCAGTGTTTATCTTCAATGGAGGTTAACCCTCGATTACCTCTTCACCACAGACACGTAAGCAAGACTCATTCTGCCCTGCAGACCAAAGTTGTGAGAAGGCAGAGATGTCTGCAGTAGGTCTGGGATGCCTTGGCCCCACTGCCTCTCCTGATTGAGTCATGCACATGTGTGCCTCCTTTTCTTTGCCAAGGTTGGCAAGGATTGGGGAGCAGAGGGAAGATGACAGTCGGCAGAGGGAGGTGTTTTGTTGGCTTTGGGGTTGGCAGGGGGGACACAAGGCAGTAACAGGGTGGTGTTTCACCAGGAACACTTTGTCTGCACTGCAGCAGGAGCATAGCTCCCTTTCTTGCACTTCACTAAGGACCCTGTATATTGCACTAACTTTCCTGCTTCTTCCTCTACAGGAGATGAATTAAAATGCAGCACACCACGTGCACAGAGGACAGGATCTACCACGCACTGGAAAGATGTCTACATGGGCTTAGCAGAGGTGCTGTCTCCAGCAGATGGGCTGGTAGGTGATCTGTTAACCACGGGCTTGTTCTTCTGTCTCTGTGTGATCTGCTGACCTACCTGGGCTCCTGGGTAAGAGAGAGCTGCTGGTGCTTCCAGGGGCTTGGAGGCCTTTTTTTTTGCCTTCCAATTTTCTAAGTTATATTTGAGATCTAACCTAGTCAGTCTTCCTGAGCCTCTTGCTGTAGTAGGATGGTTTTCCAAGGCATTGAACAAGTCATATTAGGTCTTACCTATGTAAAGACTCAGCAGAGAAGTCGTGCGTGTTGCCAGCTGTCCATGCATGAGTTTGAGAGGAAAGGAGTCTTTGTTCACCACAAGGAAAGACTCCTTTGTACAACCAGCCAGCCTTGCTTTGATGCTCAGAGTCCCCAAACCCATGGGCGTGGTCTCTGCTGCATTGTCAGAAGCAAGCACAGGGATGTTGTTACTGACTTGATTTAAACTTGGGTCAGATACTGCGGTGGCCATAAAGATGTGAGCCATGTTCAGATGGCTGTGAAGGGATTTGGGATGATGGTGGTGAGGGCAGAGCAGCAGCGAGCAGAAGTAATTTTTGAACGTCACTTTGACCTTTCTTCCTCGTGCTCATGTTTGAGCTGCAACTGAATCACTTCCAAATAATCTTGTGGATAAAAGAATTGAAATTTATTTGGTGGGCTGACAAATTCTATGCAGTTCTTTCAACCCTTTCTGCTTTTCTTTTTACCTGTAAATCAACAAAAAGGTGCAAAGAACATCCCATGTGCTGCCAAATACCAGAGTAACCCCTTTTGGTGTGTCCATTTCCTCACACCCACCGTAGCAATGCCAGGGATGCTGTAGCTGTAGCATCACCTGGGGTCTTGGTTTGTGCAGTTATGACCAAGAATTCTGGTCTCTTCATTTCCCCATGCTCTGGGGGCCAGGCCCTGAAGTGTGACCTACATTCTTGGTTCCTGGAAGCGTGACCCTGTGTTTGGCACCGTGACAGCGCGTGTCCAAAGGAGCCCATCTCGCCAAGCGAGTCATTGTGCACCACAGAACTCACCTCTTCCTGTAATTACAATTAATCAATTCCTGTGTCACTCACAAACTCTTAATCCCAGCCCCTCAGCACTGGTGTTTGTGTTAGGGAAGCCTTTAAACAACGACTTTGTAATTTTTCCGGCTCATTAGCAAAGCCCAGACTGTACAGGGCAGGGGGCTGGGGTGGTGGGCTCTGCTGGAGGCAGCTGGGCTACCCAGCCACTCCTAATGATTTCCCCCCCTCTCTTTGCCTGCTGCTTCTCAGTCCTCTTCATGTGGGTTTGGCAGAACGACCTGGCATTCCTGGGAGAATCTCAGGCGTTTTACACAGCAGAAAGTCCCCTTTCATCAGAAGCATTTGTGCTGTTGCCAAACCCTTCAGCATGACCAGCACACCCATTTCCTCAGCGGCGGTGGGTGGATGTTAATGGCTTTGCTGTGCCCTGGCCCTGGTTCTGCTGCTGGGGACCCCCAGTACAACCCCTCCAGTGCCTTCCCATGGGGGCTGTCCCTCACTTTAATATGCTGGCTTTGAGGAGCCTTTCCCCTTGCAGGAGTAGGAAGTATTTGCAGTAACAGGTATGATTTAGGGAAAACAGAGCACAGTGCACCCACACCCCACAGCAGTGCATCCCCTTGCTGTTCAAAAACAGAGCAAAAATGTTTTCACATCCTTCTGCCTTCCCCATGTTACAAGCAACAGTTTCATTATCCCTGAACCGTGTCAGATCCAGGCTGTCATTTGTGGCAGGGTTGTTCCTCATGTATTCCGTGAATCCTTCCATCCTTGTGCTTAGCTGGGCCATAACCTTCTTCTTTCTCATTTTTAACTTCTTGCATCACTTCCATTTCCCAACCTATTTGCTTTCCTCTCCTTTTTTACCATTTCCATACACAAAAATGACACACCGCATTGCTGCAGCTTTTGGGGCTGAGACCTTGCTAGAGTTTTGTTCATTTTTAAATTATTTAATGCTGTATTTTTACATGAAAATTCTACAGGAGGTTGCTGGAGAGTGGGTGAGTAATGGTTTCCGATGCGTTGTTTCCCCCCTGCGTAAGTGACTGAGTAGCTGAGGTCTGTGAAGTCAGCAAAGAGGAGAAGTTGTGACTGCTTTGACCATCCTAGATTTATACTCTAGATGACCCTGTGACCAGCTCTGGGGTCTATATAGAAGGTCTTTCTGCAGAGTTTATTGGAGGAACCAAATTAAAATTAATTGTCTCTGACTTATAAAAATCCTTGTTAGTAAAGTGCTTGGAAGGGCAACCTCCTTTTCCTCATGGTGACCCCATTCAGGGTTTGCCTTGCTTTGTGTTGCTGGAGAGAGACCATAGTCAAATTAGAGTGTGATAAAGGAAGAAATATATTTTACTTCTTGCTGATGAGCAGAGAAACAGGGAGTTTTTGGTGAAGGAGAGCCCTGGACTTGGGTCTGGTGGCGCCAGAGATATGCCGTGCTGCAGTCTGAGGTGGAAGAGGGGGTGGAGGATCTTTATGGGTGGGAGTTACAGGAGAGTCTGGAGGGCAGCCCAGTGCCTGGAAGGAGCACTGGGATCTGTTGTGCATCTGCCACAGGGCTGCACGTGGGTCAGAGAGGATGAAGGATGCTTGTGAGGGAGGGTGGATGAAGGTCAGTGGTGAGCTGAGGGAGGAATGCTGAACAACATGCCTCCCATGGTGCCCAGGAGTTCAGTCTACTCAGCTCCAAAAAAAAAGAGAAACTTAAGATCCTGCTCAATTACATTGAAATGCCCTCATGATAAAGGAACAGAATCTGGTGTGGGGCTCCTCCAGCTTAGTCACCAAGTAGTGAAATGCTCTGGGTGCAGAGTGAGGGTTACTGATTGCTAAACCTGGCAAATTTTAACCTTTGAGCTGATTTCTCAAGGTTTGTCGTGGGTTTTCTTGCCATAATCACTGCCCAGGCTGGGTGGAAATGCTTGGCTTTAGCCCTGGGAGGTGCCACTGTGCCCTGGTGCTGAATATCCATGTCTATATTCCATATCTAAGCAACTGCTTGGATATGGAATCTGCAGGTTGGATTGCTGTGCAATGCAGGATGCATCCTGAGGGGATTCTGTGGCTGCAGGGCTTGGACTGTCCTCTGTCCTTCGAGCACCTCCAATCCCTCCTTCCAAACAGCTGCAAGTCATCCCCTCCTCTGGGCAGTCCCTTGGAGAAGCCACCTTCTTCTGGAGAGGACGGAGGTGAAATGGTGTGAGTGGGTTTGGAGCAGGGAGGAAATGGGGTCTTTTGCTTTCCACCCCTCCAGCTATGTCACTTCTGATGGCACCAGAACCTGATGCCCAGCCCAAGCCCTGTGGGCAGTTTGGGCATGATGAGGTGTTTCTGCTTTATTTCTTTCATTTTTCTGACTTGATAGTTGCCCACTACAAAGAGCGGCAGATGGGGAAACGCCACCCCCTGAGGCCAGGAAGGAGCTGCTCTGGGAGGAGGAGGAGGAAGAGGAGGAGGAGGTAGAGGAGGAGGAGGAGGAGGAAGAGGGCATCTCGGTGTACTTCTCAGAAAAGAAATGGCAAAGCCCTATCCTTCCGAGACCGCCCACGGTGCCGCTGCTGCCCGGGCTCTTGGCACCTTCTCAACACCGATAGCAATCAAAGTGTGGGTGCTGTGCCCAGGCTCCCTCTGGGCATGGAGGGCTTGGTGCAGCCCCTGCCCAGCACCCTGTCCTTGCTTGGAGCCTTTGCTGTGGGCTTGGCTCTCCCAAAGGGAGATGTTTCTTTGGGTCTGTGTCATGTTGTGCTCAGTGGAATCTCGCTGTGTTGGATGTTGGGATAAGCACAGCTTAGTCTCAGCCCCAGGTTCCTCCAGCTGGGGACATGGTGTCTTCTGGGCTGCCTGTGTTGCTGGCAGATAAATCTGACTCATTTTCCATGCATTAAGAAAAAATGAATAGTGCTGGGTCACTGGTTTAGTGAAGCCAAACCGGATGGATGAGCATGAGGGCAGGGTGGATGTCAGCAGTTTTTTCAGTTGTGGACTTCCTGCTGCCCTGCTGGAAGGTCTCCTGTGCCTCTTGTGACAAAATTCATTGGATTTAGGTGCTGGAACGTGGAGTTCTGGTTTGTGCTGCCTTTACAAAGTGCATTTACAATGCTGATCTTGAAACCCCTGGAGCTCTCCTTTGAGGCATTGAGGGGTTTGTGAGCCTGATTTTGCCTCCCATTTCCCTCAGCAAAGAGGCTCCTGCCTGAGCTCTGCAAACCTTGCCTTGCTGTGGCCTTAAGTGGGTGAGGTAAAGTGTTTCCCTCCAACACAGAACCTCTCAGACCTTGTGCAGGGGTGACAGTGAGTGCATCCCTTAAGGAAAGGAGTTTAGAGTTCTCCCTTAAAGAGAAGAGACCTACCTGGAGTGTGTGTGGGGTCTTGTAGCCCATGAGATGCTTTGGTGAATGTGAGGTGAATGGGCCAGCCAATAATGTCATGACATGCTGGATGTGAGGGGATATAAAAGGTGTGGATGTTACTGAGAATAGAACTGGAACTACTACATCTACTACTACTACTTCTACTACTATGAATTACTACTACTATGAACCATGATCTATGAGGAGACTGTGAAACTATCTTGAATAAACTCTTGTAAGCCTTCTGATCAAAGCCTTCTGATGCTGCTGTGCCTGAGCTCTTCTGACCGTCATTCACGCTGCCCCCTTGCTCGAGATAAGGGTGGCCCCAATAACCTTGCACAGCTCAATCAATTGGAGTTATTGGGGAGCTCAGCTCCTGTTTGCAGTGATGACAGGGAGCATCCCTGCGCTGGCCTGGGGGGACTCCCCAGGGCATCCCTGAGCTGTGCCCTCCACACAGACTCGGGGCCTCACTTGCATCTCACAGTGAGAAATGTTTTTTGGGAATGAAAGAGCAAGTGTGGCATCCAGGGGAAAGCCCAGTTCAAGCTTCCTACGTGCTCTTGGTGCACATCTACCCTTGTTCACTCCAGGACAGGGAGGGTGCCCAGCATGGTCTGGTGGTGCTGATTTTCAGCATACCTGGCACAGTGGGGTGGACTCACTTTGATCTTTGTGCTGGTGCTGCTCTGGCCTGGTGTAAAACATCACTGCTGAGTTGTCCCTGTTGTTGTCGTGCCTGGCCCTTTGTGGTGACACAATTCAGTGTTACAGCAGAGCAGCAGTGTAACTCCTGCTGGGGTGTGCTGAGGTGAGGGATGGCTGCAAATACACCTGCTGGAACCCTCACCTGGCTGGAAACCTCACCTGGCTGCAGCCTCTCTCTGGCCTGAGAATAAACCAAGTGCTGCTCAGCAGTTCATGAAGTCCCCAGGTGCCACCACAGCCCCAGCTGTGTCCCAGGGGGACATCTGCAGATGGACAGAGAGAGCTCCTTTCTGCTGTTAAGGTCACCTTGGGCTTTTGTCCCTAACCTGTACACATTAAGAGCATCACCCTCCCTGGCCAAATAACCTTTTTAGTTTGGATGCAGGGGATGTGGTTGTGGGGACTAACTCTGTTCCCAGTGATGGGAAAGTGTTGTGACTTGCACTGTGTGAGGAGGGAAGGGAATTCCCACCCAGGTCTGGATCCCTATCCTGACGGAGCCAGACACTTTGCTTTGCTGTGTGGTCTTTGTTTATTGTGTCCAGGATTTCCGAGCTGCATTTTGTACTTGAGACTATTTTTGCAAGAGCACAGCTGTTTTGGTGTGTCTCTGCTTAATGCAGCTTTGCCAAATTTAGGAGCTCAGACCCTGGCAGCCTGCTGCTTCCCAGCACTGATTAGCTTAATTCCAGGGTAATCCCAGAGCCTTGCTATGACCATGAGTTAAACAGATATTTGCTTGTAATGATGTTATTCAAATATACCTGGTTGTATCCTGGTGCTTCAGCTCATAGCTCCTGTAGAAGATTCAAAAATGAGTGAGAAGACCTCAGGTCTGAAATACAGAATATCCTGAGTTGGAAGGGACCCACAAGGAATCACTGAGTCCAACTCCTGGCCCTGCAAAGACACCCCAACAATCCCACCCTGTCTCTAAGAGCATCATCCAAACACTCCTGCAGCTCTGGCAGCCTTGGGGCTGTGCCCACTGCCCTGGGGTACCTGTTCAGTGCCCACTGCCCTGGGGAGCCTGCTCAGTGCCCACCATCCTCTGGGGGCAGAACCTTTCCCTGAGATCCAAATTAACCCTGCCCTGACACAGCTCCAGCCATTCCCTCTTATGTTTGTTCCGTTATGCTGCGTTTGTAAGATGCCTCCCTTGAGCCCTGCCCTTGTCCCTGCTCTTGCCCATCCTCCCAGCCTCTACACAGAGGGTTTGCCCCAGTTTCCTCCAGGGGAAGCAGCCCAGTGCCTCTCCCTCTGCCCCATTCAGCACAGAATGACGCCGTGAGCTGCTGCCACCACAGTTTCCTCCTCCCTCGCTACAAGTGAGAGGAAGGAAAGAACCCACGTCCTGCTATTTGTGTTTGTGGTTATGGTTGTGCAGGATGTGATGTTCCTCTCCCGGGGTGATGCTCCCCAGTGGAGATCTGCCCCACCATGGATCCTGCTCCTCATTGCCAGCCTCCTCCCTTGGCAGTGTAGCAGGGCTGGGCTCTCACAGGTGGAAGATTCATGGAATGGTTTGGGTTGGGAGGGACCTTAAAGATCACCTTGTTCCAACCCCCCCACCATGGGCAAGGACACCTTTCACTAGTCCAGATTGCTCCAACCTGGCCTTGGACACTTCCAGGGATGGGGCAGCCACAGCTTCCCTGGGCAACCTGTGCCAGGACCTGGTCACCCTCACAGGGAACAATTCCTTCCTAATATCCAATCTAACTCTGCTCTCTGTCAGTATGAAGCCATTCTCCCTTGTCCTGTCACTCTAGGCCCTTCTCCAAAGTCCCTCTCCAGCTCTCTTGGAGCCCCTTTAGAGACTGGAAGGGACTCTAAGATAAATAATCCTCTCAGCTAGAGCAGGACGGGTTTTTTCAAGGCACCATGTGAGCCCAGCGGCTTCTTGCAGATGTCAGCAAAGCTCCTGACAGCTCTGACCACTTCTGCTGGGCCAGTTGCTTACTTGACTATCTCCCAGGTGCTGGGGCTTTCCTTGCAGGATGCCACACTCTGGTGGGAAAATACTGATTTATTTGGGCAGTCTGTGGGAGTCATCCCAGGCAGAGCTGTGGCTTCATGGCATTGCGCTGGCTTCTGGAAGTGGCTCAAAGGAAATCCAGAGCATCACTTAATTCCCAAATTGATGTGGCTGTTCCCTCACTGACAGGATATCTCAGTGTTTGGGTGGGTGTCAGCAAACCCACTAAGATGCTGGGAATGCTGGAGGCAAATTAGAAAGTGCGTCTGAGCTGCTTGGAAACTTTCCAGAGGGATCTTTCTCTGCTGGAAAATGTTGATTCACTGAAAGTACAAAGTTGTGTGGCAGCCCAGGGGCTTTCCCTGGGGGAAGTCTTCTGCCCTGTTCATTCAGCTACAAGCCTGGCATAAAGCCACAGAAGTGGTGTGTGTCCTGGAGAGCAAATGCTTTTCCACGTCTGGGGACAAGTTTTGCAACCTCAGCGCTAGTTTTGCTTGTCTTGGCATTTGTCTTCTCCCATGGAAGCCTCTCCACTGGTTTGAGTTCATCTTGCTTAGCACCTAGAGGGTGTGTAAAGGTCTTTTAAAGACATGTCTGTGTTTGATGAATCTGTAGCCTCTGCAGTTGGGAATAATGTTTGAGGGACAGACAGTGTGCTCTGTAGGTGTGTGTTGAGCTGCTGTCCCCTGCCAGCTCATGGCATTGTCTCTTACCTGCTCTAGCACGGGTTGGTGTTTATGTCTGTGCCATTTAATGGTCTGTGTGAGTGAAATCCAGCTGGATTTATGTTTACTTTTTCCTCTCTGATCTTTAGCCCCTCTTCTCTGCAGTGAGAGATGTTTTCTTAATCTTGGCTTTTATTTTGGGCTGAGATTAGGAGAGCCCTGGTTCCAGCACCCCCTGAACTGTGTCCTGGGCTGCAGCTGAGCTGTGTGGTGTCCACACTGCATCCCCTTCTGCTGGAAAAATCCATAGCAATGCGGGAAGGGGGAGATGCCAACATGGGCAATTTCCTAGATATTTGTTAGGCTGTTTGCTTGAAATTCTCCCTTAACTTTTCTGCCTGGGGCTGTGTGGGGTACCCAGGTCCCTGGGAAGGAGGAGGAGGAAGGGGAGGAGGGAGTGATGTTCCCTCCTTGCTCTGCAGATCCTGGACCTCCGGAGCCAGCAAACTCTGCCTCCTCCCCTGAGACTGGGATCAATGGAGGTGCCTGGCAACCTTCACACTGATCATTTCCTCTAAGGCCACCTGAGAGCTGGCCCTGACCCCAAGAAGAACCTCGGGAAACACCTTGGGCCATTGTCACTGGTCTGATCCCAGCAGATGTCTAGGGAAGGAGATTGGAGGCTTTCAATTGTCTGGGGTGAGGGACCCACCATCCCTTTGCATGGCAATTCTCTTCTTTCAGTCTGGCTAATCTTCTGGTGGGGTTTTAATACATTTAGTGGAAATTTGAAGGTGCAAAGAGATGGACTGAGCTGAGCAAGCTTGACAGTGATGCTGCTATGAGCTCTGTCTGCAGTGATACTGCTGTGTTGGTGCACCTCCAGGGCATGGGGAAGCTGGGTGGGTGTGATGCAGCTGGAAGGAGTTGGATGTCTGCATGACAAGGAGCTGAATTTGGCAGGATTTGAGCGAGTTTATAGTTGAGATAGTAGGTCTGGGGTGTTTGAGTCAGAGGATGGCAAGGCAAGGGGTCACACTGGTGGTATTCCTGTTCTCAGGCAGAAGGAAAGTTGGTTCCACCCATGCCAGGCACATCCCTCTGGCATCTGCACATGCACATGGCAGTACTGGCATGTCAGCTACCCGCCTGGGACCTAGGGAGAAGCATCCAGCTGAGCAGGGTGTGTTGGGCTGTGAGAACATGAAGGTGCTCAGGTACAAATCAGTGCTGCTGAGACAAGCACCTTTGTTTGAGGTTAGATCTGTCTAGAATGAGAGCATGAGGTTTTTTCTTCCGCTGTGATTTCTTGCATGTGGTCAACACCTTTCTCCCTGACACGTTCCCATTGTTCATCCCTCTTATGACCTTGAATGGGGCTGTGAGTGACAGTGGCTCTGTGTCCCCCACAGCAGGGCTGTGCCTGAACTGCTGGAGCCTGCAGGAGCTGGTGAGCAGAGATGCTGGCAACTACCTCATCCTCGTGGAGAAGATCCTTGGCAAGACCAAAGAGGTGAGTTGGAGAGCTGTCAGGGAGGGCTGTGGGCTTTGAGACATTGTCAGTTCCATGGCTTGCCCCTAATGGTGTTTTGCAGAGCTTGGTGGGTGATTCTGGGTTATGGTAAAGTATTGCTGGAGCAGCAACACTTGGGGTCAGGTGGTGCTGAGTCTGGTGGGAGTAATTGGTGGGAGTAACGCTGTGTATCCAACCAGCTTTCAGCATGTGGGAGCTATGAGGGAAAAGCCCAGCTTTGATATCTGTTCTTTGGGCAGCACTGCAGATCCACAGGGATGGGTTTGATCTCCTAGAGTGCTGCTTGGTGGTGTACAGAGGCATGCTGGGCTATAGCCCTACATGGATGAGCCAGCCTTCCTCAGACCTTCCCCAAGCCCTCCCTGGCCAGCAGCTGGGAGCTGCTAGTCCAAAGCAGAGCAAGTTGAAAGTTTCCTGTTGTTTTTGGTGGAAACTTCTCTGTGTCCCTGCTGGGCTTCCTGAGGAGCTGCAATGCTGGGAACCACAGATGGGGTTTGCACCATGCAGCAGCTTGGCAGGTGACAGTGGGGTGAAGCAGAGCTGGGAGGTGAAATGGGAATGGAGCCAATCTACTGACCTGCTGTGGTGCCATCATGTGCCAGAGAACCTCAAGGCATCATTGGTTGAGCAGGGTCATCCCGGGCTGCATCCGGAAAGGCCTTGGAGGAATCCTTTGATGTGGCAGGAAACAGTGATGTGTTTCCTAAATCCCCAGCACTGGGATTCATGTGATGGGGTAAATGCTACCTTTGATTTTTTGGGGAAGAAAGGCTATGGACCTGATAGCAGTTAAGTTTAGCACAATTCAGTTAAATCCATTTATATGCTCTTTTAGTGGTTGCTATCGATCTTGTTGCTGACAGTGGTTTATTACATTAAGGCTTTTTTTAAGGATTTATTGCACTTTATTCTGTGCTCATGAACAAGGGGAGACTGTACACAAGTGTATCCTTGAGCTATCGCTGTGTCTTCAGGAGAAACAGTGCTGGCAAAGGCTGGGCTGGAAATACATGAGGTTTGCTGTGCAAGCCACTTGTAGGGGCTGGACTGCCTCCTTGCCTCTCCAGGCTGCCTGCTTTGAGCCAATTCCATGGAATTTCAAGGAACTATCCAAGGATCAGGAACATCAAAGGGCTGGGAGCTTGGCCAGATGTGGGTAACGGCAGAGCAGGAGGTTGTGCTGGTCTGTCTGTCCCATTGGTGTCGGTTAGTGGGACTTTAGGGGTTGTTTTCCCTTGGAGATGAGGGAATCTGCAGGGCATAGATATGTGATGGTGCAGGTTAGGTGCTGTTGGGGAGTCTCCTGGTCCCTCCAAGGATACTTTTGGGGGGTGCTCATGGCAAACAGCCCAGCTCACCCCCTGCCCTCGGACTCTTTCCTACAGGTGCAGGAGAAGTGTGACTATGACCTCGTGACGCCCCTGGCTCTGCTCTTCTACTACGCCGTCCTGTATGTAAGTGCTGAGGCTGCTGTATGGAGTTTGATCCAGCCCCAGGGAGCCCACAGAGCCACACAGCAGTCACTGAAATCAGGGTGGCTTTGTCTGAAATATCACAGCCTGCTTTGATCAGTTCATCTCACAAAAAGATTCTCTATGAATCTATAGGGATCACAATAAAACAACCATTGCCCAAGCTCAGCAGAAAAAAATGAGCTTTTGGATGTTTAAGCTATTTTTTAAAGGGTGGGCTAATCAGAAAGGGAGATGGACAATATCAGTGTGCAGAGAAAGGAAGTTTTTTCATTATCCTTTATATTTGTGCAAAATACATGGGCAATGGGAATGAAAAGAAGGAGCGGAGCCTTTACAGGAAATACTTTTTTTATTATTATTATTGCTAGCACAATGCATCATTATCCCAAGGAAATCATTGCTGCCAGATCCTGCAAAAGCACAGGCTGTGATGCAATTCATCTGGAGGGGTCTGTGGTGGTTAAAAAGGAATTTATATATAGGCTTTGGCATGTGAGCCACAGCCGGGAGGTTGGGAAGGTGCAGAGCGGAAGGAACTTTCTTGGAGCTGTGCCCTGTGGGGATCCTTTGCCCCTTCCCTCAGAGAAGATGGGGTGTCATAGGATGAACCTCTGCTTTGCTTCTCCTCCTCCCACTTCCAGCCTAAACCTTCAAGGTTTTACACAGCACTTGCAGTTTGTGTCTTTGCTCCCTTTCTAACCATGTCTCCCTGTCCCCCTGCAGGCTCCTCACTTCCCACCAGGCTCTGACCTGCTCCTGAAAGCTGCCAGTGTGTACCACAACTTCCTGACCTGGCCTGTGCCCTACTGTGACATCTTCTCTGAGCTTCTCACCTTCATCAGCAATGAGCTGAAGGCCCCTGGTGAGTGCCCTTGCCCTGCACGTGCTGCTGGCACTGCTTCCCCAAGAACACGCCCTGCCTTGATCACCCCGTGTTTGTTCCCCTGGTGTTGCTGCCTCATTCCCCACTTGCTTCATGAATCCTGTGAGCATAGTGTGCACATTTACCTTGGGCATCTCAGACCTCACTTTTCCCAGGAGGTAAGGACCTCTGCCCTCCATCCTCGGGATGATATTCGCTGGTGGACCAGCACAGATTGAGACCAGACTCCTCTAGAGGAGCAGGGCAAGGTGATGTATTTGGTGGCTGCCTTGCGTGCAAGGTGGTGGGAGCATCCTGAGGACTCCCCACTCTGGGAATCAGCAAAATGGGTAACTGATTTCCTGGCTGCCTTTCAGTCTGGTGGGTCTTTTCCATGGCTGAGCACGTGCTGGCTGCTCCCACCCAGCCCTGGCCTTTGTTTGAGATGCTCAGTGGTGCAACTGGGGTGATAACAGTGAGGCCATTCATCGCAGCAAGGTGGCTGGAGCCTCTGAGCCTGCCCTTGCGTGGAGATTTCCATAGGGCTGAGGGACTCCCTGGCTCATTCTTTACAGCCCAGGCACCACCTTGTGATACAGCTCTGGCCACATCCAGCAGCAGCAGCAGTGCTTCTCTTAATTAAAGCCTCCTCATAGATGTCCTGTTGTTCCCAATGGAGCAGCTCTTCCAATTATTTCTAAAAGGCCCATTTTCCTAATCTCCCCGTCTTTTGGTGGCTTTTGAAGGGCTGTTATCACACAGAGCAGATTGCAGCCTGTGTTTAATCCTGCACAGGGCCATGGCAGCAAGGCTGGCTCTGAGCAGGGCTTGAGAGGCCTTGGGAGGGTATGTGGGCTGGGGCTGGGGTTGCTCCCCACCCCCTCAAAATGGGAAGCTGCTTTGGAGGGCCCTGATAGGAATGTTAAACACAGGGGCTCTGTCATGGCAGCAAAGTCCTGTGAGATGGGAGCTTGTAGATGCAGATGGGATGAAAGGCACTTTCAAAGGGACAGAAGGATGGAAAATCCCCCAAACCCTGTGCAGTGTGAGCACTGGAATGGCTGCTTTACCCCCAGTATGAATGGCCGTGGTCACCAGGCAGTGTCTGGCTGAGTTCTTGTTGCATCCAGACTCCAGCACAGATGTGGGGACACTCATCACACCCTGCTGCAGCCAGGTGCGTCCCCAGCTCCTTCCTGGTCATTTATTGCTGTGACACTGGTCAGGGCTGTTTTACACACCTCTGGGAAACTCCAGTGCTGGGGAGGGGGTTGCTACACCCTGCTCTTGTGCCATCACCACCATCATCAGTGCCCAGTGCTATGTGAGCTGGAGACTTTGGTTTAAAAACTTTTGCCCTCCTGTGAGCGTAGTGGGTTCCCCCACCCCTGCCAAAGATGCCATGTGAGTGGCATTGGCTGCAGTGGCTGGGGAGCCCAGTGCTGCCCCTCACCGTGCCCTCTCCTTATAGCTGGAGCCAGAACCAGTGAGAATATGTCCTGTCCTGGTAAGCTGGCTGGCACCTTACAGGCTCTTACAGGCTTATTGCATGGCCTCTGTGACCTGCTGCGAGGCTGAAGCAAAAGCTTTTTATTGAGATGAGGGTAAATATTAACTGAGAACAAGCTGTTGTCACTATTTGCCAAGAATGCAATAGCTTTGATCTGCTCATGGGGGCTGATGCCTCTGCAAGAAGGGTAAACACTGCTGGCATCATGGGGGCCTGTGTGGATCAGTGTGAGCCCCACCATGGGTGCTGCTCCCAGGCTGCCAGGCTGGGTTGGGATGTGTCTGCCTGCACTGATAAGGAGGCAGGATCTTGTTGTTGCCAGAATATTTTTGCCAAGGTGTACCCCAGTCCTGCTGTTTGGGGATGACACAGGCTTTGCTGCTGCCACACAGTGCAGATCCATCTGATATCTCCTGGTTTGGGTTCCCAATGGCATCCTGGGGACAGTCCCAGGGAGGCATCCAGGGCTGTGACTGCCCACACCAGCCTCCCTCCTGCTGGGGCCATCTGGGCTCCATCTATGCAGAAGGGAAGGTGAAAGTGACCTGCTGTCCATAAATGACATCCAGGGGCTTGGGGGCTAAAGCAAGTGGGAAAAGCTGCTAAATAGCCATAGAATTCCCATTGCACACCAGCAGTGGAGCAGAAGGGACTGGAGATGCAGCAGTTCTCCTATCCCGCCCTTTGGTTGCCTTCCCATCGCTCTGGGCTTTTACCCTTTATGTCATTGCTCCTGGGCTGGTCCCTTTACATGGTGGCTGTGCCTTGTCCCCATGAGGACTTTTGGTGGGGCCATTCCCATTCCGAGCAGCAGCTCAGCCATGTCTGCACTGCACTTGGAGGCAAAGTCAATGTGCTGCTGAGGCAGAACAGTCTGCAGTGGTTCCATTCCTCATGTCCTCTGCTGTCTCCTCAGGGATCACTTTCCAGAGGCTGGTGAGGACAGAGCAGGGGCTGCCTGTGAAGAACTACCAGAGCTCCACCGTGTAAGTGTGGCCGTGGGCACTGCTGGTCCCCTCTGTGGCATCCTCACAGTTCTACAGTGCTTAAGCAGTGGTGGGGCTGCAGTGAGCAGCATCTCAGAGGAGTCACGATGGGTGCTGGGGAGAAGGGCTGGGTAGTTGGGCTGAACTGTGGGAAGGGACAATGGGAGTGGCTGTAGCATTTTCACAGCCATGGGACTGGGTGTGTGGGCTCCCCAAACTGGTTATCCTGCAGGACTTGTTAACTCTAGTGCCGCAGACCTGGGTGAAAACACCTGGGGAAGACAAAGTCTCCTCTATAGGGAGCTGCTGATCTCAGCACACATTGGAGAATAGCTGGAAAACCTTGTGACCTCTAGGTTTGGAAGTCACCACCCTGGCAGGGGTCAGAAGCAAGTCCATCCCAGTCCCAGTGCAATGAAAGCCTTGCAGCTTTGTGCAGAGTCAGACTTTGCTCCTTATTTGAGGGCTGAACCTTCTCCCTGCCAGGGCACCTCATTTGTAAAGAGGGATATGAGCCCAGGTGGTGTGTCTGGCCTGACTCCAGGGACAGTCCTTCAGGCACAGCCACTCTGTGCAAGAGAAATGTCCTCCTCCTTTGGCTTGTGCACTCATGCTGTGCAGCCCTTGATCTGCACCTGTGTCCCTCCCAGCAGCACCAGTGTATTGGCAGTATTTGCATAAAACCCCCTGAAAACCTGGCACAAGGCATAGAATCATAAAATATCCTCTGTTGAAAGGGACCCACAAGGATCATCAAGTCCAGTTCCTGAACTTTGGGCTTGTTGAAAGCTCTTGCCTGTTGCCTGAGCTTTCTAGAACCAAGGACACTACAGTGCATCCTTAATTCAGAACTAATTTTTATCAGTGGACACTGAGGGCTGTTGTCCATGAATGGAAGCATAGGATTTCTGGACAGATTTGGGAATTCAAAGCCTGTGGATATTCATTTTGTGGTCCAGAGCAAAAATGCAGCTGAAGGATGTGGCTCTTCTCCTTAAAGCTTCTTCTCTGACCTGCATCTTGCAGGAGGAAGATATTTCAGGGGCCACTCTTGTGTCCTACCCCCACTTCATTGCACATCCAGTTAGGACAACTGGCTGCTGGGCTCGAGCCCTGTCTGGAGTTCACCACCAGTGTCCAAGCCTGGCTGCCCAGCCTGACTGCTGTCCCCTTGTCCCCAGGACGGTGCTGCTGCTCAACCGCTCCGAGGTACAGAGTGAGTTCCTCTCCATTGCCGAGAGGCTGAGTGCCAGTGAGCACTCACAGCATGCCACGCTCATCGTGCTCCTCCAGCACCTCTACCAGGCCAACTTTGGCACCTGCTGTGACCTGGACAGCCTGCACCACCTCCTGAAGGTAGGCTTGGGGAGCTCCAGCTTTGGGGATGCCATTGGGAGCGCTTTCATGCAGATGGCTGCTGGATTTCCTGACAAAAATAGTACTTAATTGGCAAAAGAAAATTAAGTTTGATAATACTTCGTGTAGGAAAAGTGCATGCCTTTCCTGTCTCTTCTAAGGTTAGACCTGAGGTCTGCGCTTGTGTTTTGTGAAGTGTATGTGGGAGGGGGTAACTTGTCTTTTACCCTGTTACTGCTTTTTCCATCCTTAAGTGTGGAGAGGAAGGGCCCTCAGATTTGAAATATAGCAAAAGGGTTTAGAGAAACACTTGGAGGAGAGGCAAAAAAAATATGAAGAAAACCCCTTGGGCATTTTCAAACACGTTTTTATTTTCTTCACAAAAGTACTTAAAGGGGGTATGGGGTAGTGGAGGGAGAGAGCTACCCCAGTTAATGGTCCAGCCCAAGGACCTGTGTGTTGCCTCTGTGGAGGAACCCCCTCAGTCTCTCCCTTTGACTCTTCTCCCCCAGTCCAAGACACTGGAAGAGCTCTCGGAGATCTACTCCAGTGCTGCCGACGCACAGGAGGTCGCGGCCACCAGCGACAACGCCGGGCTGGCCCGGGAGCGGCTCCAGGCTGTGCTGAGGGACATCGCTGGGGCTGCCTCCTTTCCTGCCATCACTGGTGAGAATCCCCCCAGGCCACTGTTTTCTCCAGGGTTTTCTGCACCCTGTGTCACATGAAAGGGAGGAGGGACACAGAAATGCAAAGATTTCTAGTCTTAACTGTATTAATTAAAAGTTATTACCTGTAAGCGCTTCCAGTCAAATCCTTATGTACCCAACTCTGTCTTTTAACTGCCAGCACACAGGTTGGAAGGGATTCTGACCTCTGATATGAAGCCACACTTCAGCCAGGGAGGAATAGCCATAAGTGTCCTCAGAGTAATCAAACTTTATGACCCCAGCACTGCCCACTGAACTCTGGACAGAACACAGGCTGGAAAGATTTCTGACTCCCCTATGAGAACCACACTTAATAGCAACAAGAGAAAAGAACCTTTCTCACAACAGCTCCTGAAATAACATTTATTAATACAAATATGTGACAATAACTAATATGTGTTACTCAGTCGGTGATAACATTGAGCTGCAGGATTGTACAAAATACCCCCCCAAAGACATTGGCACCACACACATTTCAAGGGCCACCCCAGCAGTGTCACCACTCCCACAGCAAACTTAACTAACAGAAGATAACTAAACAGAAACACAACAGTTCAACACCACCAGTAAACACACTCAATAACCCAAAAGGAAAGCAACAGGAAAAATATGTCATTAACCCGCATACAGCCAGTGAGCTATAGCGAATTACAACTAATAAGGTATAAGAAAAATAAAGTAAGAATTCAGTTGCTTACCCCTGCAATATTGATGGAATGGGGGAGACAGGGTAGCTCTCAGGTTGCCCTCCCAGAGGTGGAAAGTTTTTCTCCCCAAGTTGCAGTTAAACTGCACTTCCTTTATATCTTTTTTTTCTTCTCCAAGTGTTTGTGTGACCAATAGTCAATCTGTTGGGGGGGTGATGCAGATGCCCTGAGGTGAGGTGGGTCTTTGAGCAGTCATAGAAGATATCGCAAAAGAAGGCCATGCTATTTCTTAACACTCCATCTTTTGTTAATCTTACCAGTTTGCCTTGCTCTTGTCTTCTGCGGGGAGCACCCCCAAGAGGGGCTTGAGGCATCTCCCTCAACCCATCAGGCCTTATCAGCTCATCACCCCACACTCAGCCCCTGAGCATCTTGCACAGAGTTTCAAGCGAGTGAAACAATGACAACAAAAAAGAACCTATTTTGTAACCAGGCAATGAGGCAGAAATGGTTTCATTAAAACAGCAACAAAACAAGTTATCCAGCATGTATGGGTGGGATGAAAACATTGAAACTGATTGAAACTGAAACTGTGATGTCTGATGGCTCTTAGAGGTGTGAAGTATCCCCTCATTCATTTGCATGTGACTGGCATTGCTGGTGCTCAGCATGACCCTGGCTCCCCAAAACATGGGTATGGGATGGGTGGCATCTCCCACTGACCAGGAGAGCTGGCAGGGGTGGTATTGGGGGTCCTTGTGAACTAAGTCCTCTCCTTGTTCTCTTCCCAGGGGAGGCACAGCCCTGCAAGCTCCACACCATTCCCATCCCTGCTGCTCGCTGCTACACATACAGCTGGGACCAGGATAACTTTGGTGAGTGAGGGGGTCCCCCAGTCATCCTAGTCCCACAGCCCTCTGTTCCCCATTGCAGGGGTGGCTGAGCAGCGTTTCAGTTCGGCTGGAGCTGCCACATCCAGCTGGGTGCATGAAAGAGCTGATAACATCCTGTTGGTGCTGGAGGGAGAGGTGACCCAGTGGGTGCAAGTGTCCCCTGGATGGAGCAGGATGTGGGTGTTAGCTCAGGTGTGATGCCTGCTGTGATCCCAAGCAAAGCCCTTGTCCAAGCAGAGGGCACAGGACACTAGTGGCCCCAAACCACATTTTTCTAGAGCAAAATCATGCAGGACTTTATCTCCTGGGCAGGGTTTTGCCTTCCATTGAGATGGAATAGATTCATCTCACCCAAGTCCATGGGAATATTGGTAGCTTGAGACCTTGTTTGGTAGGAGGCTCCTCTCCAAGGAACAAACCTTGCTCATGCCCTGGAAATAATTGTTGCTAGAAAATCCTGATCCCCTTGAGATACTGGGACTTTGTGGAGTTGAGACCAGTTGGACGTGACAGCTCTTCCCCACCCTCAGCAGTGATGGCCAAAGGAGTGGGTGCCTTTGCTGTGCTCTCAGCCTGGCCACAGCAGTTTTGGAGGGGAAGCAGTGGGTTCCCCTTCTGCCAAGCTGGTCTCTCCAGCTTCCCCATTCCTGGAAGACGTTGTGTGTTCCTGTGAATGTTCAGTGTTCATTGCCTGCTGGCCCCAGCAAGCTGGAGCAGAGCTTTGGCTCAGCCTTTGCAGTAATTCCAGCCTTGCCAGGAAGCTACAGTGGGTCAATTTGGGGTTTGATTACCCTAATACCTGGCTTTCCTCCTGCCCTCTGGTTAAACCTGGATCAGACATGAGTACTTTGTGGAAGCTGTGTAGGAAGGAAGCAGAAGTCCATGTGGTGTTTGCCTCCTGAGAACCCAAACAGAATGTGACCTCAGAGAGAGAAATACGTTTTGTTTTGCATTGCAACTGAGCACTTTATGGAAATCTAAAAACATTCAGGAGGAGGTTTCCAGCTCCTTATTTGAAACTGCAGGATTGAAGAGAGTGTTGGCTGTAATGAGTGGAGGTGTTGTCTGAGGTCATCACATTTGCAGTGGTTCTGGAGCCCATGGTGGATGTGATCTCCCTCTGGTTGCCTTGCAGATATCCTCAATGATGTCCTCAGCAAAGAGTGCAGTGTTGTTGAGCCCATGGCCTCAGAGAATGAGGAGGAGGATGAAGAGGAGGAGGAGGAGGATGTGGAAACTGATGGCTGTTCCCCTGAGCGGGACTCGCTGCTTTCCCCACTCTGTGCCATTTCCAGTGACTCTGTGTACTCTGTGCTCTCAGAGGAGGCATCTAAGTCCTCACGGGTGTCCCTCTTCACCTCCTCCAAGGACTCCATCTCAGAGCTGACGGTGGTCTCCAGAAAGTCCCTGAAGTCGTTTGTCTCCAGTCTGAAGGACTGCGTGGACAGTGGGTACGCAGAGGACAGCGATGAGAGCTCCCTGGACATGGTGGGGAGGACGGAGCTGAAGGTGGACAAGACCCATCACAAATACAGGCAAACTCTGACCAACAAGATCTACAAACTGTTCAAGAGCAAGAGCCTACTGGTGTTGAGGAGGGACCTGAAGGACTGCCCGGACCCGGGGTCGCTGTCACTGCCGCTGCGCCGTGCCGGGAGCCTGTGCACGGCACCGGCCAAGCAGCCCGTCCCGGCGCGCTCCCGGCGCGCACACTCGCTACCACAGCACGTGCTGGGCCAGCGCCTGCCAGCCCTGCTGGCCCCACGGCACCTCAGCCTGCCCCGCCGGCCCTTCCTCAGCTACGACGAGGACACCAAGGTGTCCACGCTGCGTGTTGTGGTGTTCGGCTCCGACCGCATCTCAGGGAAAGTGGCCCGAGCCTACAGCAACCTCAGGTGAGCGGGTGGTGCGGGGTCTGAGCTCGGGGACCTGGCCCTGCTGGGACATCCCAGCTGCTCTGCTCACCCAGCCCTCTCCACCTTCTTCCAGGCTCAAGGAGAGCACCTGCCCCTTGCTGACAAGGTACTTCAAGCTACAGTTTTTCTACGTGCCCGTGAAGAGGAGCTGCTTGGCTCCATCAACACCCCTGATGCATCATCCCTCCCCGCCCCTGGGGGACCCACAGCTCCGGGCACAGGTAGGTGTCCCACCCACCTCAGGGCTTGTGGTGCCACCAGTGCTCAGTGTGGCCCCAGGAGTGCTGTGCGAGGAGGGTGGCAGGGCAGGCTGAGGGGAGCTTGGGGAGACCCTCAGAGTGACCCCAGTGTGTGTGATTTCAGGATCCCACCTTGGCTGGGATGGGAAGCAGCACCAATGACATCTCCCACTACATTGGCCTGTTGGACCCATGGTACGAGCGCAACGTTCTTGGGCTGATGAACCTGCCCATGGACGTCCTGTGCCAGGTACGTGTGTGCCTGCTGTTAGGGCTCATCCTCCTGTCCTGAGTAACTGGGGACCTGATCAGACAAGCTTCTGCTTAGCACTGGGCCACCACAATCCTCTATAGGAGGCTGTGCTACGTGGGCAAAAGATGGAGATGAGGGATTCCTGGTGGTCAGAAGGAGGATTTTTGTGTCCAGTGGGGTGGGGATGAACAGTCCTGGGGTGTAGGTACCACATACTGACTTACTGTCCCACCACAGTCTGCCAAACCAGAGGCTGAGCCCCAGGAGGACTCTCAGGAGCAGCTGCCCATCCTGGCAGACATGATCCTCTACTACTGCCGCTTTGCCACACGCCCTGTCCTGCTGCAGCTCTACCAGACAGAGGTAGGCAAAGGGGCTCAACCCCATCTTCTGAGGGGAAAAGGAGGGTCTTCTTTCTGTGCCACCATGTTGGCACCTGCCTGTGAACCAGTGTGGGTATCACACAGCCACATGCTGGTGAGGCAGAGCTCAGTCTCCCCCAGTGTCCACACTGATGCTCCTGGCTCAGGGACTGAGAACATGCAGGTACTGCCCACACAGTGCTGAACTCACATAAGCAGTTTCCCATTCCAATACCTTTCCCCATGACACAAATCAACGCCTGTCAGTGCTGACAGCTTATTCACACTGCTGGAAGTCTCTCCAGTGCTCTGCTTCCCAAACCAAGCCCCTCTATGAAGCCTGTTTGCCACACCCTGCTCTGTGCCTGGGGCAGGCATGGTGGGGAAGGTTGAACGTGAGGCTGCAGCAACTGTTTGGTGCTGTGGCGTGGGCCCAGATGCTCGGGGGCTGTGATGAGCAGAGCTGCTGCTCTTCATGGGATTTGTGCTCCCAAAGCAGTGCCCAGACCCTGCTATTGGTGTATTTTGGGGTTTCTTTCCAGTGGGCTGTGGAGTTAAAAAAGTAAAAATTAGGAGTTTGGGTCATTTGACTTGCTGGTGGTCTGTTAAAACAGCCTGAAGCTAAACACAAGTGTCACCCAAAGCAGCTGTTGAAAGGTGTATTTAGAGAACATGGAAGGATTTTCCCAAATTGACTTGTTTTCTGTGGAAAGCAGTGAGGGGGGTGAACACTGCCTGGCACAGGCTGGGTGGTCTCACCACCACATCCTCACTCTTCTCCTCCTGTCAGCTCACCTTCATCGGGGGAGAAAAGATGACCGAAGTCTTCATCCATTCCCTTGAGCTGGGCCACTCAGCAGCCACACGGGCCATCAAGGCATCAGGTCTGTAGCTGCTTCTGCACCCACCCACCCACTGTGGGGTCTGCAAACCACGGGGCTGGGAGGGGAAGGGAACAGGGAGCTGGGCTGTAAGAGGTATCTGACTTAGGTTGAGCAAAGATCCAGCCAGCTCTTCACTAATTTGAAAGTGGAGCATTCAAACTTGAATTTCTCTTCAGGAGCAAAGCCATAGCAATGCCATGTTGGTTTTGCTACTGTTGAATTTAAAATGGATTTACAATAAAACAGCTTCAAGCTCATTTCCTTCCCCTCATCAGCACCTGGTCAAATGCAGCTTTACATCTTTTCTTTTTACTGCTTTCTGTTTGTGTGTTGTCCAGGAATAGTATTTATAAAAGCCACATTTCTATTTCCTTAGTTTACTGGGCAAAGCAAGGTTTGTGTCTGTGCTTGGAGCCTTCCTGCATGTACTTTTATGTTAGAAATTGTAAAATTATAGTATTGGAGAGAAGAAGCAATGGCAGGAGCATCTGCCTGCAGGGTGGTTTCCAGCTCATCTTGGGTACCCAGGACATGGTGCTCTGGCGCAGTGCAGCTCACGCAGACCTCTCATGGCCAACCCACAATACTGCACCTAAACGTGCTGCTTCACGCCGTTAACCAACTGCTTTTCTGTGATCTCAGCTTGTCTTTCTAAACAGAGCTCATAAAGTATCCTCTATAAGAAGTGTCACCACCCCACTCCCCCAAAATACAGGCTTGGCCAAGACCTCTTCCCACCACCTCGTGATACCACCAGTCCTGACTCTGATGTTTTTCCCATGGGTTGTCTGGCAAAACACCACTTGACATCTGCAAAAAATTATCCAGAGTGGGGAAAAAAAAGAGTTAGGAAGTGCCAGGCACAGTATTTCAGGGCTAATTTAATGTGGGCAGAAATATGCCTGGAAAAACAGGAGCTGGGTTAGCAATGTGGCCTTTTATTGCTTTGTGTTTTCCCTGGAGCACTGACCCCTCTGTACCAGCTTAGCCAGTGCCTCTTTCAGTTCTGCAGAGTGGCTTGTGGTGCTTTGTGTTGGAATTTCTGCACTGGATTAATTGCTTTCTGGCAGCTTTGAAGACTCCTTTTCTTTCTTTTTTTGCCTTTTTACTCCACAGCTGTGTTCAGCAAACCGTTTTTCCCTCTTTCTGTACGTACTAAGTGTGCTGCTGTATCAGTAGCCAGTGAAGGATGGGGATAAAAAGCCACTGTGTGACATTTGCTCCTTGTTTTGTGCAGGTCCAGGCAGCAAAAGGCTAGGCATTGATGGAGACAGGGAAGCAATCCCACTAACACTACAGATTGCCTACAGCAAGGTGAGTGTGTGGGACTCAGACGGGGCAGAAACCACCTCTGTGCTGGGCAGGCAAGTCTCATCTGGGGGTTGAGAGAGGCAGGGCTGAGGGTCTACTGGAGGAGCTCAAATCCAAGCCAAAATCAAGCTAATTGTCTATTTAGTGCCTAATTGGAGGTGCCTTTCCACTCCTGTTCAGCCCAGTAAAACAGGGAGTGTGCAGCCAGCTTCCATAGACTGGCTGTGTTCTCAGTGCCACAGGTGGACTTTGCTTCCAGGGAGCACTCTTATCCTGGGCACAGCAGTATTCCTGTTTTATTGGTTGCTCTCCAGTTATTTAGTGGTTTTGCCTGGGCAATTTTTTTGTGGATCCAAGCTTAAATGCATTTTAATGCCTACTCAAACTTTGTGCAGCTCCAAGTAAATCCAGATGTGAGCCAGCCCACACAGATGGTGTGGAAGGGGAGGTAGGGTGACATCAGCCTGGAGTGTGGCATCTGTTCTTGGGTCACAAAAGCCCCATGTAATGCTCCAAAATCACAGTCTATGAGAATCACAGACTATTCTGAGTTGGAAGGGATTCACAAGGGTCATCGAGTCCAACTCTTAAGTCAGTGGCCCACACAGGGGATTGAACCCATGACCTTGGCATTATCACACCCAAGTTTTAACCAACTGAGCTCATCTCCAGGCTGGGGGGCAGAGTGGCTGGAAAGCTGCTGGTGGGAAAGGACCTGGGGGTACTGGTTGACAGTGGCTGAACATGAGCCCAAGTGGCCAAGAATGCCAATGGCACCTGGCTTGTGGCAGCAGGACCAGGTCCTCTGTGCTGGGCACTGCTGAGTCTCCTCGCATGATGGGGTCAGTTTTGGGCCCCTCATAAGAATAAGGACACTGAGGTGCTGGAGTGAGTCCAGAGAAAGGAGAAGAGCTGGGAAAGGGTCTGGAGCACCAGGAGCAGCTGAGGGAGCTGGGGGGGGCAGAGCCTGGAGAAAAGGAGGCTCAGGGAGAACCTTCTTGCTCTCTGTAACTCCCTGACAGGAGGGGGAGCCGGGGTGATTGGGCTCTGCTCCAAGAAATAAGGGACAGGACAAAAGGAAATGTACCATCGGACTTCAAATTGGATCCTAGGAAATACTTCTCCACTGAAAGGGTTGTCAAACCTTGGCACAGGCTGCCTGAGGCAGTGTTTGAGTCACCATCCCTGGGGGTACTTAACAGACACGGTGCTTAAGGACATGGATTACTATTAGACTTGGCAGTGCTGGATTTAAAGTTGGATTTGATGATCTTAAAGGTCTTTTTCAACTGAAATTATTCTGATTCTCTCTCCTGTGTTCTGTTTGGTCCCTGCAGACAGCTGTCAGTGGAAGAAGTCACTGGAATGATGTCGAGAAGGTCTGCACATCTGTCAACCTTAGCAAAGCCTGCAAGAAGTATGAAGAACTTGGTGAGTAGAGGTGGCTGTGCCTAGGGAACAGTGGGCTGGAGGAGGAGGACAGTATGGATCTTCTGGCTGGAGCAAATGAGAGCTGTGTAAATGCAGGAGATACATTGCCTGGTGTTCCCTGGGGCATCCTGTAGTCCTTGGCTGTCCTTTAGCACCACATCAGGGACAAAGGGAATTCTATGTCCCACTGTCCTAAAGCTTCCAGCTGGAAAATGGAATATCCATTAGGGATGGAGCTGGGATGATCCCAACAGCAGGATCATCTCTGGGAAGAGGTGCTTTCCAGAGCAACAGTTGTTTAGTAAGGAGGAACAACTGATGTTAGAGGGAGCAGGACCAAGGTGTGGTGCTTGTCCTACATCCACAGCAGCCGTGTCTCCCAGCCAGCTTTCAGCTTTCAGCCCTGCTAAGCTGGTGCTTCAGCCTGATTCCCTTCCTGCAGCTCAGAGATAGCTGCCTCCTATGTGGATTGGCTTCATAAGTCTTTTTTCTAATCAGGTTTCCAATAAAGCTTGGAGCCTTTTAAAGGCACCAAGACTTTTAGTCCATGTGTGTATTTAGAAGCAATAGAATCACAGACTATGTCCCACCATGTGCTTGAGAGCATTGTCCAAACACTCCTGCAGCTCTGGCAGCCTTGGGGCTGTGCCCACTGCCCTGGAGAGCCTGGTCAGTGCCCACCACCCTCTGGGGGAACAACCTTTTCCTGAGATCCACCCTAAACCTCCCCTGACTCAGCTCCAGTTGTTTACTCCAGTCCCATCACTGGTCACGAGAGTGAGGAGATCTGTTTGTTCATGCCTAAGAACTGCTGTTTTGGCATTCAGACATCCAATTCTGAGTAAACTGAGGGAACTTTAGTTCCTTTTTCCTCATGTGCTTTGTGCCTGGCAGATGTGTGGGTTTTGAGCAGAATAGTCAGGGCAAATGGGAGATCTACCAAATAGGAGACATCCCCTACATGCTCCATGGAGCTCCGTCTAAGCCTCTGTCCCTTTCTCTCTCCTCTTGCTGCCCCATCCATGAAGCCATGCAGACAACTCTGGGAGAAAACTCAGCAGGAATTAGTTTCTGACCTCCTCTATACGTTGATTTGGTTGTTTCTGCTCTAGTTCATGAGCTTCACCTGTGCTTCCAGTGCTGTGGGTTTGCATCAGGGGGTGTCCTCAGCTCTACTCTGAGGAGAACCTTCATGGGTCTCCTTCTTTCTAAGGGAGATCTGGTCCCCTGAATGATCTCCGCTGGTTTTCACATTCAGCAGTTTGACCACAGGATGTCACTGTAATTCCAGGCATGAAAAAGCATCTCCAAGTTGACATGCTGGGAGAGCTAAAATTTCCTCATGATGATGGGCAATGTTTTTAATCCTGTTTGGGTCCTAAGATAGTTAAATGTCCTCTTCCCTCTGTGTTCCCTGTTGCTTGCTCTCCACGTGGATTAGCCTGAGGGAAGGAAAGCTGGACCTGTACTGCATTTCTTCCATCAGTGGGGTCCTCCTGGTGGAGCCACTGGCCCTGGGGTGCTTTGAGGTGTGGAGGGACCCGTTGGGTTCTCACCAGTGGTCCAGAAGCCCCAGCTGATGGCAGTTTTCTTTTGTTACAGCCTCAAAGACAGAATGTCTCAACTTAACCATGACAGAGGTGGTCAAAAGGCAGAACTCCAAATCCAAAAAAAGTTTCAATCAGGTAACTCTAATCATGGTGCTTTTACACTTGGTAAGATGAGGTTGGCTTACCCAGCTGGGAGGGAAGCAGGGCCAGAGGGAGCATCTTCTTGGGGGATCTGTTTGCCAGACCTGCACAGGGAAATGCCCTGAGCCCAGCAGCTCCCTCACCCCAACTCCTTTTCTCTCAGCAGATCAGTGTGTCCCAGATAAAAGTAGACAAGGTTCAGATTATCGGTGTCCAGTCCTCCTTTGCTGTGTGCCTGGACCAGGATGAGCAGAAGATCCTGCAGAGTGTAACCAGGTAGGAACTGCAGTGGGGCACTGCTGGAATGGTGCATCCTCCATGTAGGACTTGGTGGTCTGTGAAGCGTGGTGGGGGATGAGGTCCTGAGCACCATGGTGTGTCTGCCAGGTGGGGTGGATAGTCCTGCTCAGATCTCAGCAGGAGTTTACCTTCATGAAGGCCCCAGTCAACTCTTCAACCCTAAAAACAGCTCTTTCAGCAAGATCCATCATAAACCAGAGGCTGCATGAGATAAATGAGGTGTTTGAACAGCTCTGGGTATATGAGCAGAGCCTTCAACTTCTAAACCTCAGCTGGGTCCTTCCCTGTCTTTAGCATCCCCATTGCAGAAGGAACTCATGATATTCTTGGTAGAGTCTAGGATGGAGCAGGAATTGATCACTGGATTGTTCCTTGGGTCTTCTACTCAGGGCACCAAACAGGCTCCCCATGTGATGGAATTTGAAATGTCACTGTAGACAAAATACTTCCATGAGCACAAGACATCAAACCAATTGATCCACAGGTTTTAAAAATGTACAAGCATTGGAATTTCTCCCTCAGATTGAGCAGAACTCTGCAAAGTTATGCTCCCTCCAACAGAAAAAAGTGTTTGGGATCTTATGTCTTAGGTAACCCCAAAGAGAAGTGTTTAACTTCTTTATTGTGACACTCAGGGGATAGTAGAGTTCAGTGCATGAAATGGTAAAGTTGCTCGTTTCCTCTCCCTAAAACTTGGGAGGGTGCAAAATTCCGTGTTTTTCCAATGGGTTTCAGAAAATACTCTTTATGGATAGTTCTGCTGTAGGTCCCAGTCTGAGCCAACTGTCTGTCTGCAGATGTTCCTGTTGCACCTGAGGATTGGGACTCTCAGCCACACATCTTACTTAGACCTTGGTTTCTGTTTGTTCCCTGCAGGTGTGAGATCTCTGTGTGCTACAAACCCAGGGACAGTGATCCCTTTGCACTGAGAAGGTCCTCTCTGCCTGCCCAGGACCCCTCTGAGTTCCACTCTCTCCTGTGTTTACCCATTGCCACCTTCAGTGGAGCATTGCCTTGAAGACCCCTGTGTCCTTCCAGGCCAGACTTGCATCCAACACCAATATGGGCTCAGGAAAAGGGAGCTGACTGTCCTTCTTTGGACACCCAGCCATGCTTGTCCTAGACATCCTGCAGCTGAAGTGTTAGTGTGGTGGCTGAGCTGCTCCTGGTCTGGGCTCAGCCCATCATGGGAAATGGGAATATTGGTGGTGTGCTCTGGTATCTCTCAGGGTTCCTCAGCCAGGGGAGGAAAGTGGTTTCCTTGAGATCTCCACATGGTTCAGCCAACTGGCAACCCGTGGGTGAACAGGGCAAGGCAAGGACAGGGCTATTTTCCTGCCAGCAAATGGTGCTGTGGCTGTTTTTGCCAGTGATTGCAAGGCCAGTGGGATCTGGAATGGGAGAACTGAGCCCATGGGAGGCTGTTTTGGAAAATGAATGTCCTTGGCTGAGTGGTGGTAGGTGTCCTTCAGTCTGTGTGGAGTTACAGGTCACCCAGCCAATGTCATTTCTCCTGTAACAGGTTGAGGGTGCTCAGGAGAGTTCTTTGAAGGTGGGGACATCAGACTTTCTCAAAGTTTCCTTTAAATTCTGAAGGTTGAGTGTCTTGCAGACAAGCAGAGCACAACAACCCAGCTGCAGCCTTGCAAGCCCCCAGCGTGGGCTGTAAATGGCTGTGTGTGTTCCACTGAATTGAGTGCAATAGGCCATTCTAAGGCATGGAATATCCATGTGTTTAATGTACATCCAGGACCTGCAGGAGGGGAGTTTCCTGTTTCTGCAGAATTTCAGCATTCACCCACGAGTACTCCCTGCTCAGCCCATGGCCTTGCTTCCTGCACTGTTTGCTGGAGACACCCCAGAGGCTGAATCCTCAACAGCTGCTGGAGATACATCAGGAACCACACTGAACTTCCAGGAGAGAGGGAAGGACTAGGGAAACCACTAGGATTGCCTTAAGCTCACCTGAAGAGGCAAATTTGAGAGCACCAAAACCACTAGTGACACTTGCAGGTGGTAAAAAGATTTGAGATCCCTCCCCATTCCACCCTCTACCTTCTCTCTGCAAGGCTGTAGGTACAGAAATGTGCAATATTTGGGGGTATTTAGAGATGTTCTGTCCCCATGAGTCACAAAATAAGACCAGAAAAACCTGTCCAAGTGTTATAGCCCTCAAGCTGTTTCTTGGTAGTTTTTGGAGATTGTGCTGGAGATAAACAGGCAGAAGAGCATGTTGCCTGCTGCAGGATCTTGATGCTGAGGACATGTGAAATGGCTGAAAGGGACCCCTGATACTGCTGGGAGGCTGCAGGGCTCAACCACAGTGTGAGGAGTTCAGTGGGTCCCTTGATCCTGCAGAAAACAGGAGCTCTTAGCATTAGTTAGAACAAGGCTGGGCTCTTTCCTTGAGGGCTGGTGGCACAGCAACAGTGTCATTTGAGGTTAAATCTGCCAGGAAAAGGGCCAGAACTCCCAGGGGCTTCAGTTGTCTCAAGGGAGTGTGAGCCAGGTTTGTCTGCTGGATTCCACCATATCCCTCCTGGAAGTGTTTGGGGGATCCCTCCTGTGCCATCGATTGGATCCTGGCCCTGCTGGCTGCTGCTCCTGCTTTCTGCTCCCACTGCCTGTGGTGTTGGGGACAGCTTGGTGACATCCTTGGAGTGGGGGTCACACCCTTGGGGACACCCCAGGGGTGAACATCATGGTCCTTGCTGGCTCTCTGGTGTCCTCATCAGTTGTGTGCAACTTCTGCCAGCGGCCAGAGATGGGCAAATACGAGATGTGAACACACTCCTGAGACCTCTGAGCTACATCCTTCTACTTGAATCAACAATCCCAAGGATGGTGTTGCCTTGTGGACTCCAAGAACAGGCCCTCATGATGGGGTGAAACATCCATTGAACATGAACAGTCACTTTGGTTCCACCACGAGGCAGAGCCAGCCTGGACTCCCAGCAAGGACCCACCTTCCCCAGCCATGCACCAACTCCAGGAGCACCCATCTCTTCCTGCATGGAGCAGTGGCCATCCCTGTCTCTCAGTACAGACTTGGCAAGGACACCTCGGTGCTGCCAGGTCATGCTGGGCTGTCTCCTCCCTCACAGGGTGATGCAGGACCACTGAGGTCACTGCTGTGCACTTCTTCACATCACTATTTGAAGTCCAATAGGCTCATGGGTTCAGAAACAGATTTTAATCTCTCTTCCCTTGCACTTGGAATGAGTTTCCTCACTGACTTTTCATTTCCCAGACTGGTTTCTGTGTATTTCCTCCAATGGGGCTGAAATTTGACAACTGGTTATTTTTGTTCAATACTTTAAATAGCACCTTATCCTGTCAAAACATTTGTGATCTTGATATCTGTGGCTAAATATATCCCTACCGCTGGTATGATATAAACCTCTCTGGTTTCAACTGGCCCTCCAGGAATACTGGAGAATAGGATTTCCATGTCATAGAGAAAACCAAGCACAAACTCTAAGGACTCATAATCCTGGCCAAGGTTTTGACCTCTCATGCTTCTGGAAAGGAAAGAATTGCAAGGTTCTTTCAGGTCATCTTTGTACATATGTGCAACCTCACCAAATCTGTGTAAAGCCTGTGCTGATCTGTAAAATACTGTTCAAAGAACTTATAAAATATTAAATATTGATTTATTTCGAGTACAAGTGCAGTCTTTGGGTCAAGTAATTCCTGAGCAGGCAAGGGGTTGCTCCACGAGGAGAGGACCTGGGTCCTTCACAGAGGAGGTGACCTGGGGCCAGGAAAAAGGTTATAAAAGCCATTATATTTATGAGCTCCATCCCAGAGGGCATGACACAGAGACCTCCAGAGGTTAATTGGGCTGCTTCTGTTCTGTGAGTAAAAAAGCAGGTTTTGATGTAAATCCCAAATTGGTTTCATGCTGGATTAAGGAAAAAAGAAACGAGCAGAGTTTGTGTGTGCAAGGTGAGGTCTGTGCATGCCCTTCCCCTCTCAGAGGCTCTGTGACCTTTGCTGTGTTGATTTGTTCCTGGGGCCAGGGACAAGGTGCAGCCTGGGGGGACAGCAGAGCCCTGGAATGAAGAGTCCCTGCTCAGGGTCAGCAGGTATTTGCCCAGCAGCTGAGTATTGGGGCATTCCTGACTTGGAAACCCCTTCTGCTTCTTTGGGGGTGCAGATTGGCTGCTGTTGCTACTGAAAATGCTCTGAAATATGAAGTGACACCTGGAAACATTAAACTGACTCTGATCATAGAATAGAATCATAGAATGGATTGGGTTGGAAAAGACCTCCAAGATCATCAAGTCCAACCCTTGGGCCAACTCCAGTCCCTTTACCACATCATGGCACTCAGTGCCACGGCCAAGCTCACTTGAAAAACCTCCAGGGATGGGGAATCCACCCCCTTTCTGGGCAGCCCATTCTGCACAGTCAGTGCAGACAGCTGAGTGCTGGGGAACTGAGGGCTTTTCTGTGCCAGTCCCCAGCTCACCTTTCAGTATTCTCTGTGCCCTCAGAACCTGCTCTGCCCTCCACAGACGCCTTACCTGCAGCACTCACAGCAAGAAATGCAAAAGTGAAGTGGTTGGAAAGCACATCCAAAAACTGAAATCCAAGTCAAAGCAAGCATGAAAAATATTTTGTGGTATTGACTGGGGGGGACTTATGCTTATTAATTGATAATGTTATTATTTGAGATGCGAAAACGTCGCAAAAATAACTGCTAAGAGAAAGTTTTTACTTTTAGCAGCAAAGGTATTTATTGACAATGTTGGAGGCAAGCCAGTTCATACTGGGCAAAAGCTTGCCTAACTTGTTTGTAGAAAATAAGCTATTTTATAGTCTTAAATCCATAGTTAATACCTTCTAATTTCCATATTAATGACTAGGCGGAATCTTGGGCGGAGCTTTCATTTGGGCTTTGAATTTGGGGAGTGCTCTCCTGACTTCATCCCTCAGGGTGGTCTTGAAGCATCTTCATCACTGCTGGACTTTTGCCTTTTCTTTGTTCAATGACATGACCTGTAAAACTTGCAAAACCTTGTCTCTAACTCTACAAAATCTTGGCTCTTATACCATTTCATCCTATTGAAATGTCTAGCTGTGCTGGTTTAGTGGTAAACCAGCAGGAGAAATGAGCTCAACACGAGAGAGATTATAAGTCAGAGCTACAATTTAATAATAATAATACAGTAAATGCACTGACACAAAGGGAGATTGCTTTCAACTCCCAAAACCCAGCTGTATAACCCAGTGCCCTGGGGTACAAACCCAAAGGGGTTTGTTAGCCTTGTGCTGAGATCTGCGTGGTTCCCCCAAGTCCAAAGCAAAAGGAAGTGACAAACCTGTTGGTGCAGGTGATGGCTGTAGTCTGGTCCAGAGTGGTGGTCTCCTCCTGTCGAGGTCCTGCTGCTCCTCTGGGTCCGATGAAAGGTTCCCGAGGTCTTCTTACCCACCCTTTATGTACCCTCAGGGGGCACCCAGTCCCTCCCCCTGGGCGGGGACTCACACAATGGGTGATTAACTCTGT
>VWZD01005508.1:42585-89172 GCA_013396695.1 Sakesphorus luctuosus | reverse complement strand
TTATAAAATTCACTGTATAACATACAGCAAAAATCACAAGGTACAGACCTGTCCTTGAAGATGCCACACCAAGAGGCCCCAGAGCCTCTTGGACTAATAAAAACAGCCAAGATACCCCATGAAATGAAGATAAATCAGAAAATATGTGAAAAGAACAAGATAAGTAGAGAAATTCGCCAATTAGACCAGTTACAGTTGCCAACAAGTCTGGTTTGAAGCAGTTTTGAGCAAAAGGTAAAAAGTTCACAGGAGGAAGAGTGCTGACTTCATCCCCAAAGCCCACCAGAGACCCCTGCCCCGAATTACCAGGAGGAAAGACACAAGCACAGGAAGGATTAGCATGAGGTGGAGAAAATGGAAATCGGTTCTTGAAATCATTATAATAAGCCTGCCTTTTCTGAGAAAATAATGTTTATGCATGAAGAAATAATAAATATGTATAACTTCCTTGCATATAAACCAGTTGTTAACTCGACCAGGTGTGCGTGTTTTTGGAGGAAATATCCCCCATGCACCCAGGCCTGGAATAACTCTCTATAACCTCACTGCATAGAGAGTCTTCTTTCCCCAAATCAGTATTTACCTGTCACTAGGACAAACCAGACTTGGGCTTGGCTGCATCAAACTCTCTGGGCAGCAATGGGCCAGTGAAATGCAGTGTGTTTAGCTGTGTTTCCAACCACAGGGAGGACCTGGAGCAGGGTGGCTCAGGCAGTCAAACAAGGGCAAGTCCTGCTGCTGGCTGTGGCTCCTCGTGCATCAGGGCTCTGTGTGACCACTCTGGCCAAAGCAGTGGCGTGGCTGTGACCAAGATGAGTGCACACATGGTGTTCAGTGGTGATGAGGTGTGCATTGGCTTGGTCTGCCTTTGTGTGCTGGTGATTGCAGTGCCTCTCCAGGAGACACCTAAGAAATGCAGCCTAAGTTGTTGCCTCTGCAACCAGAAATCTGGGGAGGGTCTGTCAGGTCACTCAGGACCTGAGTCCTCCAGGGAGGGTCTGCTGGGAGATCCCTGCTGACAGCAGACTCTGTCACATCCCCAGGAGTGGGTCACACAGTGCTGCCTCTCTGTGTGGGCTGTGGGCACCAGCAGGGAAAAATGAGTCCTTGAGCCATGAGTACTTTCCCTGTGGAGAAGTGCATATTTTCTCCAATAGCTGGTCTCTATTGTCAAATGTGGTGCAGGTTAAACTATCAAAGAGAGGATACTCTGTGAGGTTTCTAGAAGAAAGCTCAGCTCACTGAGTCCACAGCTGAACTATAATCCTAAAGCTGTTATTTAGATTATTCTGCTGGGTTTGGGCTAGTTTTAATGGTGCACTGGGTACAGGAAATAATGGGATAATTCTACTGTGGTGATGAATGCAGTACTCTGTAATCAAAGAATCACAGAATAGTTTGGTTGGAAGGGACCTTAAAACTCATCTCATTCCAGCCCCCTGCCATGGGAAGGGACATCTTCCACCAGCCCAGGTTGTTCCAAGCCCTGTCCAACCTGGCCTTGGACATTGCCAGGGATGGGGCAGCCGCAGCTTCTCTGGGCAACCTGTGCCTCACCACCTTCAGAGTAAGGAACTTTCTTCTAATATCCCATCTAAACCTTCCCTGCTTCAGTTTGAAGCCTCTCCCCCTTGTCCTGACACTCCAGGCCTTTGTAAATAGTCTCTCCATCTTTCCTGTAAGCTCTCTTCAGGTCCAGGAAGGCCACAATGAGCCCAAAGTTTCTCTTCTTCAGGCTGCAACCAGTCCTTGAAAATTTGGCAAGGAGTAAAAGGGACCAAGTGCAGGCAAGGTCTCGTGTCTCTGCATGGTCCAAACCATTATCTGAAGCCCTTCCTGCCAGGGGATGGATGACTGAGAAGTGTGTGGTTCCTCTGAGATGTGACATGCTGGAAGTGGCACAGCCAATCTGTGTCAGTGTGAGATCCAGCGATAGCTGAGGGTCCTCTTCAGTTTAACTTCACAGCCATTGCAAAAGGAAATATGTGCTAATCTTTAGTTGGAAGACATCCTGAGGAGCCATCCACACTTGCTTACTGGAGGAAGAGCAGAAGAGACATCTATCCTGATCAGAAATTGCCCAGGGAAAGACACCTGATGATGAGAAATGGTGCCTGTAGCCTGGAATGGATGCAAACAAGGAAAACTGGCTTCTACTTTGTCTCTATTCTTCTCTTCCCTGGAAGCCATCAATAAAAAACCACTTGCATCATGCCTCTGTGATAGATTTTGAGGGACCAAACTGAGGTGTTCCAGCTTTCCATGCTGTCCTCAGCCCCTGGAATGCTCAGTATAAATCACCTCCATTGCAATGAGTAGCCTGCTGGGCTCTGCCTGAGGACTGGAGCCTGTCACTGTGGCTGGGCTACAGCTCCCCTTGTCCCCTTCCCCCTCAGCTCAGCCACAGGGACTGGCTGGAGCAGTTGGGCACCTTCCCCCATGACGAGGAGCATGGCCAATGCAGGATGGAGAACAGATCCTATATTGCCCTCCATCCCTCTCCCCAGATACAGCTCTTAATAACTATTGAATATTTAGCTGCAGCCTGGCAGTCTCTTGGTACAGATGGGCCCCCACAGGGTAGATGCAGCCCCTTAGTCATGGCCTATCCCTGGAAGTGTCCAAGGTCAGGTTGGACAGGGCTTGGAACAACCTGGGATAGTGGAAGGTGTCCCTGCCTATGGCAGTGGGTTGGAATGAGATGATCTTTAAGGCCCCTTCCAGCCCAAACCATTCCATGATTCTATCAAGTCTGGCTCTTCCCTGACAAGTCAGAGAGGGCATAGATAATGGTTGTTGATTAGTGATGGAAAAACACAGCTAAAGCCATTGTTGGGATGTCTTTGTGCTTCTCACTTTCTACTAGAGTGTGTTTACAAATAGTTTCAGATAGTGAGAGCTATCCATGGACAATGTTGAGAGTGTTAAAGGCATGTTTGGATGAACTGGGAAGAGCCCACCTGGGAGCTGGTGGCTTCAGTGTAGCTGTCAGCCATGGGGACAGGTCCCCTTCTGCAGGGCAGGTTCACTCAGGAATGTTCAATGTTTTAAATCACCTGATATGATGAAATTCCTGCCAAGGTGCTTTGGGACTTAGCGAGGGGCTCCCTCTTGCAGTCATTTTTTGGAATAGGTGAAGAAGTGAGGTTGCAAAACTGGAGAAGGCTGATGACAAAGGGTGTTGAAGGACACATCTGGGGAAGGCAGGGTGAGCAGGCAGTGCAGCAGGAACTGTGTGATGGTCCTCAGCCTTGGCCATGCACTGGGGCTGGTTTCTGAGTCCAGCCCTGTCCTGGGATTCCCCCAGAAAAGCAAACCTTGGGATTAAGAAGCAACCCGCCCCTTTCTCTGCCTTGGAAGGTTAATCAACATTTCAAAAGCTCTGCTCTGTTCATCCTGAACGACAACTGTAGAAACAGCTTCTCCACTCAGCTTATCAGTGTAAGGAGTTCTGCACTGACAGTGATTAAAACAAGCTGTTTCCTGTTGCACTTTATCACTGGCAGAACAGACAAGCTCAAGGAATTGATCTCGTTCCAAAACTGTCACATTGGTACCCACGGGAGAGCCATAAATTCTGTGAAGAAGATCCTGGGATGTGTGAGCAGCAGGCAGTGGAAACATAGACCCCTTGGTGTACATGCATGAAGTGCTTCAGACTTTGAGCAGAAAGCAATCTGTCCCCATATCAAGTGGCTGATCTCTTCCTCAGCACTGGCAAGTCACTGACAACCCATGTGGGCACAGACATGCCCAGCTCATGGGCACGAGAGGTTCCAGACCCACCACTGCACCAGATCCATTTCCTCCAAGTGCCTCAAAGTTTCCTGCTCACAAGTGGGTAACCTGTAATTAACCTGTAGGTGAGAAGTTGCACCTCCTGGTGCTGGCACCTGTACAATATTTATCAGTTAAATGATAATTTCCACTTTTGCAGGACACACTGAGACTTGAACAGTCTGTGGTTTATTATTATTATCATTATCTTTTGCTGCTGCTATCTCCTTATTGTGATTTTTTTCAGGACAAAAAGAGTTGGAGATGACTCAGTTTAGAGAAATGAAAAAGGCAACTTAAATACCATCAAACTGACTGTTTGCTTGGCTTTCCCTCTCCCCAAATCCACCCATCTTCTATATTTACTGAAGCTGGAATAAAAATAGAACTGGGCTGAATGCCAGCGTGGAAAATGGAGATCAGCATCAAAATATTGTTTGGTCTGTGTCCTGTTCCCTTACAAACTGTAAGGAAATCATCCATGGACAGAAGTGCTGGGGGTTTGGACATGTGCCAGGAGGAGGTTTCCCTGCAGGATGGGAGTGGAGCTCAAACAGCATCTCTTTCTTTGCCCAAATACCTTTGCTTCCCTCAGCACCTCAGCTGACTTGGGAGGTATGTTATTAAAGCAGCCACGTAATGATGGAAAAATGAAGCAGGGAGAAATAAAGCATCCATGAATAGAAACCAGGGCAGAAGGAGAGTTGTCCAGAGCTCCCCTTTGACGGGGAGGTTGGGGAGCAGCGGCCAAAATAGGAACCGAATGTCAGCGCTGTGATGGGGAGGAGAAACAGCCCCATCTCCACCAGCCCCACTTGCTGCCAGTGCTGGCACTGCCACTGTTGCTCTGCCAGCCCTTTCGGTGCAAGTGCCAAGAGAGGGGCTGTGAAGGGCTGGAATGTGACCAGCAGGAGGGATTCAGACCCAGGTGGTGTTGGTGTCATGGCCAGGCAGTGTGTGCTCAGCAGGGAGTTCAGGCAACAGTGAGATCTCAAGAGGAGAGAGAGCTGCATGCTGCTCCCATGGCAGGAAAGCCCCTTTCTGGGCAGCAAGGTCTTCTCCAAGCTGGAAACCTCCTGAATTGGTGCTTCAGGTGAGCTTTTTCTGTTTTGTAGAATCACAGAATGGTTTGTGTTGGAAGGGGCCTTAAGGATCCTTTTGTTCCACCCCCTGCCATGGGCAGGGACACCTTCCACCAGCCCAGGTTGCTCCGAGTCCTGTACAACCTGGCCTTGAACAATTCCAAGAATGGGGCAGCCACAACTTCTCTGGGAAACCTATGCCTCATCACACTCACAGTCAAGATTTTTTTCCCTAGTACCTCATCTAAATCTACCCTCTTTCAGCTTAAAGCCATTCCCCCTTGTCCTGTCACTTCAGACCCTTGTCCAAAGTCTTTCTCCAGCTCTCTTGGATCCCCTTTAGGCACTGGACGGAGCTCTAAGATCTCTTCAGGCCCGCCTCTTCTCCAGGCTGAAAACCCCCATCTTGCTCAGCATGTCTTCATAGAGTTGCTCCAACCATCTGAGTACTAGAAGATCATTTCAGGACACAGACTTTTCCCACATGAGGGAGATTCAGACTGCTTCAGAACTGTTGTGTACCTCTCCCGTGCACAGAATTGAACAGTCTGGGCTCCCACAATGACTGTAAATCACAGAGGACAGTGTTTGCAGGGGGAAAGAGATGTTTTGTACCTTGCCACACAAGAGGTTCTTTCTCTACTTATTTTTGGTTCTTTTCTACTTTTTTTAGTCTTCTGACTGAAGCTTTTGTTTGAGCAGGGCCATACCTGGCTCTTCCTCTCTCTGTGGCCAGAAGTGTGATGTTATCTGGGGTGACTTGGCTGTTCCCTGTCCTGTTCTCAGGGTGCCCATGTTTCAGTGTTTAATGACATCAGCTGCTGACGGGCAGCTCATCACAGAAAACATGGAGAATCAACCCCTTCTTCCCCCTTCCACGTGTTGCCCCAAGAGAATGTGGCCCTACATCAGGACGGCTTGTGCTGCTGCTCTGACTATGGAAAAGGCATGAGGGGAAGGTCTCCAGAAGGACCCTTTAGCTAAATGAATTTTTGGGTTGGGATCCCAAAGTTGGTGGCAGTGAGGGAGGTGGTGGATCTGTGCAATGGGGAGGGTCCAGAGAAGCTCTCTGGCCTCCTCCTTCCATAGCTGTGCCTTGGGAGAGAGTGCAATTCTACCAAAAATAAGGGGAATGGTGAAGGTTTGGAGCCTGCAGTGACCAGCTGAGAGGGGAGGAATGAGAATATCCAGCAGCATGTGGAGATCCTGGCCCTGAATGATGCTTGTGAAGCATCACCAAAGCCAGAGCACATCTGATAAGGGGGTGCCATGTACCAGGGCCACTGTTTTCCCCTTCCACGCAACACGTGGGGCTCTTACCTCCCCTCCTGTCAGTGTATTGGCTTCAGAGCTTTCTTTCCTCTGGAATTTGCAGGGGAAAGAGGATAGCAGGGCAGTTTCTGCCTGTGGCCAGAGCTCCTGCAGAGGAAGGACAGACAAACATGGCATCAGGATGGGTGGACAAGATGAGACAATACACTGTTGAAGAGTGATGCCCAAAATCAGCCTGGGCATGTTGAAGGTTCTAATTCTGCTGCTAGCAGGGACAAAGCTTTGCAAACAGGATTCCATGTGGATATCCCACAACCACACTGATTGGGGTCTGCCAGCTCTGCCGTGCTCTGCAGTGGTTCTGCCCCAGGGCTGGGACACGTGTGTGTGTCCTTCATGAATGGCAGAGACTGTGAATGAAAACAAGACAGGGGAAAGCAGGATGTTATCATGTGCTGGTCTGTGCTGCTGCTGTTGTTTCCCGGAGCCTTCCTGCCCGCAGGGCGGCTGCTGGGGCGGGCTGGGGAAGGGGATGCAGCTCCGCGGCAACTTGGCACCAGTGCAGCGAGTGGGGATGGAATGGGAGTGATGCTGACAGCCAGTTAACGGCATCCTCCTGCCTTTCTCTCCGGGCAGGAAGGAAGTAGGTTATTTTTAAATCTGGGGCCCAGGTATGTAACTATACCTAATGCTTTTTCTCATGTAGAAGAAGTTGGGAAGTGATACAGCATCAGCTGAAGTTCCCACGCTCCTTCCATAAGTACTCTCTTCCCCCAGCCTACTTACCCCAGCAAAGCTCAACACTTCAAACACTGCTCTGGGTAACAGTGGGACGAGGGGCTGATCTAGCAGGTCCCTGGCCATAAGTGGGGACAGCCCTGGTCATGGTAATCGCTGGCCAGAGGGTTTGGCTTATGCACTGGGCTGTCCGGAGCACTCTGCAGCAGAGCATGGGACACACACACAGACACACAGACACACACACAGAGACACAGACACAGACACACAGAGACACAGACACAGACACACAGAGACACAGACACAGACACACAGAGACACAGACACAGACACACAGAGACACAGACACAGACACACAGAGACACAGACACAGACACACAGAGACACAGACACAGACACACAGAGACACAGACACAGACACACAGAGACACAGACACAGACACACAGAGACACAGACACAGACACACAGAGACACAGACACAGACACACAGAGACACAGACACAGACACACAGAGACACAGACACAGACACACAGAGACACAGACACAGACACACAGAGACACAGACACAGACACACAGAGACACAGACACAGACACACAGAGACACAGACACAGACACACAGAGACACAGACACAGACACACAGAGACACAGACACAGACACACAGAGACACAGACACAGACACACAGAGACACAGACACAGACACACAGAGACACAGACACAGACACACAGAGACACAGACACAGACACACAGAGACACAGACACAGACACACAGAGACACAGACACAGACACACAGAGACACAGACACAGACACACAGAGACACAGACACAGACACACAGAGACACAGACACAGACACACAGAGACACAGACACAGACACACAGAGACACAGACACAGACACACAGAGACACAGACACAGACACACAGAGACACAGACACAGACACACAGAGACACAGACACAGACACACAGAGACACAGACACAGACACACAGAGACACAGACACAGACACACAGAGACACAGACACAGACACACAGAGACACAGACACAGACACACAGAGACACAGACACAGACACACAGAGACACAGACACAGACACACAGAGACACAGACACAGACACACAGAGACACAGACACAGACACACAGAGACACAGACACAGACACACAGAGACACAGACACAGACACACAGACACAGACACACACATGTGTTCCAGCAGTTGTCTGGAATGATCGAGCTGGCGGCCTCATCCCAGCCCTGCACCCACATCCCATAGGGATCAACATTTATCTCTTGCTTTGGGCTGAGTCTGCTGTGTCCATGCATTCCTCCCGTGTGCCATCCTGGGCTCATGCCAACAGGCTGCAGTCTGAACTGAGCACCGGGACACTGGGAGACCTCAGCACTCCCAGGCAGCCTCACCCGGGGCCCCATTTGGACCCATCCCGGGAGCTCCACTCTTGACACAGAGTCACAAGTGGTGACAATGTGACACCCTGCTGAGCAGAGCCAGACCTGTTTCAGCCAACACTTCTGTTAGTGCAAAGTCAAACTTCTCCATGAACACGTTCCAAAAGGGACTGGACATCCCCTGCCCAGGCTGCATCCCTGAGCTGGCAGCAGGCAGGGGCTGCTGGGGCAGCTGCAGAGGCTGGCACTGAGCAAAAGCAGATGTGCACGAAATGCTCCGGGTGGGAGGCACTGGCAGAGGCACAGAACACTGTGCCTGGAACGGGGAGCTGGAAAAGTGTGTTCTTGGACGGACTCCTCCTCGTCTCTAGTAGCAACGCTATTTATTTCAAGGTCCTGGGTGTGCAGCTGGGAGGCGGCAGCACCGGATTGCCCCGGCACGGGGTAGTCGGCGGCACGGCAGAAGCTGTGCCGGTGCCAGGGCTCACCACGTGTGCCCTGAGACAGGCTCGTCGCAGCGGAGCAGCCTGACCTGCATGGCTGGTCTGTGGGATTAGAGGCAGGGCAGGGCTGAGCTCTCTTTTGCCTGCTCCTGCACGTCCTGAGAGCGCCGGGCGACCTGCGTGGGGACAGATTCCTCCTTGGGGGACTTCTCTATGAAAGAGGAAGTTGTCTTGAAATAACTCGTCGCTTCCCTTTCTGCTCTGCGGGCTTTGAAGTGGCTGTAGAGCCCAGCAGCCGCCCCGGGGCTCTGCTGCCGAGCAGGACACGGGGCAGAGCAGGACACGGGGCAGAGCAGGACACGGGGCAGAGCAGCCCCCGCGATGAGCCCTCCGGGCCCCTCCTCTGCCCCCCGCGCCGGACGGGCCCTCGGCGGTGCGTGTGACTCGCTGCAGTCCCGCTGCCTGCCCTGAAGAAGCAGGTAGAGTTCTCGGGGTCGCGTTGCTCCTGGGCCTGTGCATGGGAATTGTGTTGCTCATCCGCAGCCTTGTCTCTTCCCTGTTCTCTTGAGCGGCACCTGCTGCTCTGCTGGTCCCCAGTGCTGCGCTGGGACTGGGCAGTGCTTCATGTCCCTAGGAGGTGGTGGGGTGTGCACGAGTGCTGCATCCCAGGGGATCAAACACCGTGGAAAGCCATGGATGGGGGCGGTTTGATTCCTTTTCTCGGGAAGAATTAGGGGAGGGGGCACTGATGATGTTGGACTTGAGCAATGTGGTGCTTCTCTGCAGGAAAGGAATATTTCTGCAAGTTTCCCTTGCTAAACCCTCCAGAGAGCAGGATCCTGGGGGGAAACAGGGTTTGCCCTGGAGCCTGTGTCAGGGAGGAGTGTGGGGACTTTGCTGCATGAGCTCTGGATAAGACACGGGTAGTTTTGCTGTTGTTACTGCTCTGGCCATCGCTGCAGGCCCCGGGGCACTCACTGCTCACTCATCCCCCTGCACAGACAGCCCAGATGGGTGAGTGAGTTACATCACTGACTTGGGGCTGGTTCAGCACTATCTCATGCTTGCTCATTTTGCACTGTGTGAAACTACTCCCAGCTGCAGGGAACAGCGTCACCTGCCCATTGCTGCTCCTGGCCATCACCCAGGGGCTCCTCCATCCCAGCTCCTTGCCCCGTAGGACAGGCAGTGCTCATGCACCCAGCCTGGGGGAGGCTGTGCTCATGATTCTGGTGTGCCAGGGTGGTGCATGCTACAGAGCTGGCTGTTTGTGCAGTCGTGTGGCTGCCCAGCTTCCCCTCCCCTTGGCCTGGTGCCTCAGCTGTCCCCTGGGGCCCCGAGCGCTGCAGCAATGACGGGGCAATACAGAGCGATGGCAGCGGCGATAACGAGGAGAGTGCAGAGCTCCGTCCAGAGAGGAAACAAAAAGCTGCAAAAAGATGTAGATGAGCCAATTTTGTGCAACAGAGGAGGTTTTAGACCTCCTGCCCTGAGTGCTTTCCTCTGCATCAGGGACACTGAGCCATCACTCCATGGCCACTCACCTCCCTGGAATGATCTTGCACTCCCTCAGGAGCTCTCCAGGTGTCTGTACAACTTAGCAGCACTTTTTCTTTCTGTTTCATGACCAAGACTGAACACAGAAACAAATTCCTCTAGGCTTCAAGGACTGATTTATCACCTCTGAGTATTACGTGAACTTTCAGGTGTGTACTTGTTTGGTACTTGGGTTGTGGAATGAATACATGGCTCCCAGGGCTTTCCCAAACTGTTTTCCTGTTTCTCTGTAGGCAGCCCAAATCCATAAGATATTAATTTAGCCTTTACAATTAAAGATACATCCTTCGTTTGCAATGGAAGGAAATATGGGTCAGTCTGGTGAAATCCATGAGCAGCCTGTGCTCTGTCACATGAACCTGTTCAAGCTACACAGATTTCTCCCAGATGTTAATTTGACCTGAGGAAATAGTTTGAGCCCTCAAAGCCTCCAGCTGTTCTGGTAAGACCTGGGCCTTCACAGGACTCTGCCCTGGAGCCTGTCCTTGCCATCCCTGAGATGTGACCCCAGTGCTGGCATAGGGTTGGCCTGACAGGCATTTGAGGGCTACTGTGGAGATCAGCTGTGATGGTGTTTCTGCTCCAAAATAATTTGCCCTATATTTTGGGGTTTAGTTCTGCTTCCTCAAGAAACAGAGCTATGAGACATCACTATCTGTTGCCTGTCCCTCTTTGTGGGATAACCCATATTCCTGACTGGCTGGCCCCAAATCAGACAGGGGAAGCAGACTTCTTGGCCCTGGATGAGAAGGCAACCAGCAATGGACCATGTGTTCAGCTTGTTCTGTGGCAGAAACACTGCTTTCATTTTTGCCTCAAAAATAAGATAATCTGTGCTCGTGGAAGGGCACCAACCTGCACATCCCCCCTGAAAGACCTTCCATGTTCTCTTTTTTGGTTCAGATGTTTTCCCCCTGAGATCTTGTGAGCTGTCTCAGAGCTGTCCTGCCTTGACATGGTCTCACTCCACAGGTGACAATAACCTTGATGTACAACCTGTGTGTGACTCCTTTGGCAGGGTTGCCCTGTGCATCACCTCCCTGGTGTATTCAGAATTGCTGCCTCCCCACCACCTTCTGATATGTGGGCTGGGCACAGCTGCAGTTATGGCAGGGTCATACTGGCCCTTTATCAGTTGTCGCTGCCTGTTGGGATGTGGGCAGGAGCAGCACTGCTCCCCACCACCCAAAATTATGATTTTCACTTGGAGCTCCTCTGCTCTAAGTGCTTGGGAAAGTGCTGACCCAAGAGGACTGATCAGTTTGGTTGTGTCCATCCTTCATAACTCCCACCCAACTGTGGGGGCTCCCAGGAGCTGCTTTTCCAGTTTCTTTCGTGCTTTGGTGAGCTTTGCTGGTGTTAATGGCTGTTCTGAAGGCAGATGATGTGTTGGCTGAGTCATGTTTTTCTGTTTTGAGGTGTGACATGCCTTGAAGACAGCACCATCCATCAAACATTATTTGGGCAGGAGCTCTCCAAGGGAGCTGCTGTCATGAGTGCTCTGTGCTGGGAAGGGTTTTGCTTGTGAGTGAGTCTCTACTGCAGTCTCCAGGCCAGACAGGAGTTATGGTGGTGCTCATGGTCCTACTGAAAGCAGAGGTTTCTGTTGTTGCCTGTGCCATCTTACCAAATCTCATTACTGACCTTGTCCTCCTGATGCAGCATTATATACTCATCCCTTCCTTGCTCATCTTTTCTGTGCTCTGTGTTGGCCCTGTCAGCAAGTGTCACATTATCCCCACTGCTAGAGCAGTGCTGAGACCACCACCAGCCTGGTGATATGGTGACAGCAGGGGTAGATGCCACACACAGCTTGCTGTGGTCACTCTGCTTCTGGTCCCCCTCCTTATGTGATCCCCAAGCCCATGGGCAATGAGTCTGTACCCACCCTGAGTCCCAGTGGCCTCCCCTCCACTGTCAGGCAGGTGTGGCCACCTGAGTGCAGGTTCCAGCAGAGACTGGGTGAAGCTCCTCCATTATGGAAAGAACAATTGTGTGTCCCTGCACGGGGCTGGGCACTAAGACACTGTCACATCAGCTGGGGATGAAGGGGCTAAGCTGTAAATGGCACTGGATTCACCACTGAGGCTCCTGAACACCCATGGAGATCACTGGTGGCCAGGCTGTGCCTGTGGCCAGGTGAGGCAGATGGACACCTGTGGGCTACCACTGGCCACAGTGCTGGAGCCTGGGAGGAAGAGCCCCCTGACCCTGCAGCACCAGCCCAGCTGTGCCCACAGGCTCCTGCAGCCTGGTGGGAGCTGCTGGCTCTGTAGAACAAAATCTTGAGAACACCCTGAAACTGCTGTTTGAACCCCGAATTTCTCAGAGAGGGTTGAACCAAGATAAGTAGAGGGATGGAGTGTCCCTCCCATGAGGAAGGGCTGAGGGAATTGTGAGTGTTCAGCCTGGAGAAGAGAAGGCTTCAGAGGGACCTAATTGCAGCCTTTTAGTACCTGAAGGGAGACAACGAGAAAGATGGAGAGAGACTATTTCCAAGGGCCTGGAGTGACAGGACAAGGGGGAATGGCTTCAAACTGACAGACAGTAGGTTTAGCTTGGATATTGGGAAAAAATTCCTTACTGTGAGGGCAGTGAGGCCCTGGCACAGGCTGCCCAGAGAAGCTGTGGCTGCCCCATCCCTGGAAGTGTCCAAGACCACATTGGACAGGGCTTGGAGCAACCTGGGCTGGTGGGAGGTGTCCCTGCCCACGGCAGGGGGGTTGTAATGGGATGAGCTTTAAGGACTCTTCTAACCCAAACCATTCTATGATTCGATAAGCATTTACTGTTACTCAGAACTGTTTTCTCCCAGCTGGAGGCACAGAGCATGTCTAAGAGCACAGGGGCTGTACCACCAGTGACTGTGCTGCTGAAGGTACTGTATGAGGGAGGTAAAGCTCAGGGAATGGATCTGTATGGAGGCAGGGAACAGCTGTGCCATCCCACAGCCTCTTCTGTCTCAGGAAAGCAGCCAGCCCTGCCAGGCCTCTCTCAGGATGGCCACATTTGGGAGCCTGAGCTCTGCCTGCTTTTATTTCCCCCTCAGGTGGACAGCACTGGGCTGTTTGTGTGCACAAACCTGGCAGTGGTTTTCAAATCGCACTTATTTTTTCCCTCTGGTTGTTTTTTCCAAGCCTGACTCTGGGAATGGAAAGAGATGCTAAATCTAAAAAGCTGATGCTTCCGGAAAACTCGTTGCTTTCCTTAGAAAGAATGAAATGTGACGTTGGCAAGGAAGTCTCCAAAGAGTCGTTAGTGTCCAGGAAGCTGCTCCACTTCCACACCAGCTTTAGCAAAGGGCTTTGGGGCTCATTCAGTCCTGATGGGCTGATGAATGTCCACTGCAGTATGAGCTGCAAAGGTGTTTCATTAGTGAAATAGCTTCAAGATCCATCCTTGCTTTCTCCCTCCATGGGCAGAACTCTCCAGGCAGGGACATGCCTTGCCAGAGCAACCAGCAGGAAAGTGGTGCCGCAAAGTGATGCTGGAAAGCAAAGTTTGAGCTTGAGATGCTTTTCCTTGGCAGTAAGTGCCTGAGGGAGAGCATCTGGTTTCATATCAGAGCTGTCTGAAACCACAAGCCCTGCCAGGTTTTGAGCTAAATCTGAAAATCAGACCAGAAGGAAGGCTCTGGGCTGGGCCACAGAACACGAGGTCCTCCCGCCTCTTCTGCAAGTCCTCTCCACTCCGGCAGCGTGTCTGAATGGGAACAGAAACGAGACAGGTGATCTTTCACTAGGGTTTGAGTTTCAGAACTAAAGTTTTGCTTGGTTTTCATTTGAACTGAGACCCCTCTCTCTGGGGCAGCTGATGGAAGGGGAGATGCAGGGTGTTGGCCAAGGCTCAGGTTCTCAGGGGAGCCTGGAGCTGCTAGTGTTGGACAGTAAGGAGGGCTGGAGGCTGGAAAGCTGCATTTGTCTTGCTTTCCTACCTGAGCTGTGCAGCTGGGCTGGAGGTCAGGATTGGGGCCAAAAATAGCATTTGCTCCACTGGCAGACGGACGTGGTTTAAGAGGAGGATGCAAACAGGATGTCAGACCTGCCTCTGATGGACTCCTCTGCAGCATCAGCCCCTCCTGGTGCAAGGGGTGATTCTGGCTCTGCAGAAGTAACTGCTTGGAGTTCTGGGAGCTGCCAGCTGCAGTTTTGAGCAGCCCAGGATGCACTGTCAGATCCTCAGGTTCACCTGGGGGAAACAGCCCTTGAGCTCACACATTTCCCTTTGGCTCCCATCTGATACCTGTGCTCCAGTCAGATCATCCAGGAGGAAACACGGGCTGGGCAGCCACTCCTGTAACGTTAGACAGAGCCTCTGATGTGCTGCTTTCATAACCAGTCTCACCCAAAGGCTGTGCAGGGGGAGGGCAGTGCTGGGGGTGGTGAATTCTGGGCTGCTCCACGGGACATCTGTCATCTCATGACGAAACACTGAGTACTTGTGCTCGTGTGTCTCCCCTACGGCTGAGCACTCTCCACTCTCCTTTCAGGACGCTCCAGCACCGAACAGCTCACTCCTCGCTGACAATGGTATCTGTACAATCCTTCCTTGCACTGGGAGCCAGCCAGGGGGTCTGCTGCAGGGTGGGAAGATTTGGGAATCAAGGCAGTTACAGATGGTGGGATGGGGGAGAGGGGAGAGCACGACCAAGAGAGCAGTTTCCACGCTTTGTGCCTGTGCAATACTCTGGGTTTTCTTTGCTGGTATCTGTAGTTGAGCTGATAAACAACCACAGGAAAACTCTGATGTACCCCTGTAGTGAATTTGTAACTAAATACGGGACTGCAGGAGGCATGGAAAGCCTGGCTTTGGAGTGGGACTAAATATAACTCAAAGAAAGCAAGCCTGTGTGCTCCATGGGCTGTGACTGCTGGGCTGTGTCACTGCTGTCCTTGGGTGAGGCAGGGAGGTGGGAGAGGGGCCATCCCTGCTGTGGTCAGCAGAGCTCCAGGTAGTGGCACTGAGGCTCCAAGGCAGGGTGTGCCAGGCAGCAAAGGATGCCCAGACATGTTGGAGAAGAGGGCAGGATAGTGCAACCAAGCTTCCCAAGGGAGTCTGCTCTTTGCTATTAGGCTTGCTTGCACTGCCAAAAGGTTTGGGTTTAGGTTTTCTTTTGTGGCTTCAGATATTTCTGAATCACTGTGTCTCATGTGCTTCATCTAGTCTAGGGAGTTTGATTTTTAGTGATTTCTACAGCTTTTGATAACCCAGGAGGCAGACCAGGGTGTCTTTTTGAGGGGCTGTGCTTCCCCACATTGAATATCTGCAGGGGACAGCCTGAGTCACTTCCCTCCACTGAGTATGTTGGGGTTGATGTGACTCTCCTGGATGGACATGTCTCTGTTCTTCTGCACTGGAATTTCAGTCTCACCACGGTGGCCTCACAAAGGGCTGAGCTTCAACTCCTGCCATGGAGCTAAGAGAGAAACACCCTTTTCCTGGGTCAGGGATGTGCTTTCCTGCAGAGATGGACTGTTCCTCCAGTGGTTGCTCCAGGATGCGGAGGCAATCCCATGGCTGTGCCTGGCTAAGCTTGTAATGGTCAGCAGAATGGAACAGGCTTTGCCATGCCTGGCTCTGGCTGCCTCTGCCTGGGCTACAGCTGCTCAGGGGTGCTGGGAGGCAAGTGGTCATGTGGGCCCTGCCTGGTGTAGGACATGGGACCACATAGCCCTGAGCCTGATCCAGGGACCTTTGGGACTGCAGGGGGTGGAGTCTGACTCCTGTAAGGGTGATGGCCCATGATATATTTAAAGGAATCTAACAAGGACTGAGCAAATATGGATCCTCCCTTCTGAAGGTCAGGAAGCTCAGCCTGGTCTCTTTGTGCAGTAGGGAATCATGATCCTACAGGTACACCCTGGTGGTGCCCACCCAGCCATAGACAGGACCCTCCAGACCTATCCAAAAAATAAGCAGGGCAATGTGTGATCTGCTGAAACCCAGCTCCTCACAGGGTCTTTGGTGTCTGTCCTGCTAATGACAGAGGAAGGAGAGGACACTGGTGTGGTGTTCCCACCATTCCTCCCTGACTGTAAGGACCAGGGAGGGGACAGCCCTGGAGGAAGGTGACTCTTTCTTTGTGCTCACCTGGGTCAGAGGAAATGGGGACCTTCTTCTTAAGACAAAGGAGGTGCAGTGGGATGAGCAGGGGGAGGATGGAGAGGTGAGGAGAGAGGCCGATGCTGGAGAATCCCAGCCCTGGCAACATCACCCCTAAATGGAACAACACTTCATTTTATATTATCTCAGATGACAGAGAGCAGGAAACTGCTCTATTTTTTTTAAAAAAACCAACAGTTCCAAAAAACTGCTCCCCATCTCTGGGTCCCCACAGTCTGCTGCCCTTTAGAGGGCACTTGTGGGGTGCTCAGCACCTGCTGATCAGCCAGGTCCTGCTCATGCTTGTGTCCATCCCCCTTGTAGTTTGGAAAAGGAGAATGAGGCTGCAAAGCCCTTTAATCCGTGGGTTTATCTACCAGTTTCCAGGGTACTTTCAATGCAAATTTTTAAGGCTATAACTGACCCAAACTCTCAGGGAAGGTGGCTTTTGAGTCACTAAGATTTTTTTCTCTATAAATCTCGCAGCTATTGAAACCTGAAGGGAGAAATGTGACTTCTCATCCTTTCTTTTTATTTTTTTTCCCTGCAAATTAAGTAAAATCCTGCAGAATACCATGAGTATTTTAAGAATTGCACAGAGGAAGTGCAGATTTGCAGCTCTGCAAAGAAGTGGGATGAATGCAGAGAAGTCTCTAGTCTTGCTGAGCTGGCAGACAGCAAAATAACCAGTTACGGGATGAAATGTGTCTGCTGCAGGGAAGGGAAGAGATCCAAGGCGGGAGGAGGAGGACAGAAAGCAGAGAAATCCTCACGGGTGTGATCAAGGAACTGAGAGAATTCTGGCTCTTGCCAGCAGTTTTGCAGGGCTTGCTTTACACCCCGCGCCGCCCTATTTCCCCTCAGCTCATCTACCAGCGCCCCATGGGTGTGTGCGCTGGGACCTGCGAGCCTTCCTGTGCCGGGGGGTGAGGGCTGTGGGCACTGCCGAGCTCAGACACGGGCACGAGGAGCAGCAGCGAGCGCTGAGTTCGGCAGCATCGCGCGTGGGCTCTGCTGGAGATGCCGTAGGGATCTGCTGGAGGGATCAGTGGGAATCGCTGTGTTGCCACCCAGACCTCACCTGCTGCACTGGGACAAGGAGCCGGAGCCCTTCGGCTGTGCCCGACCTGCCACTGCCTCCTCCTCCTCTTCCTCCTTCTCCTCCTCCTCCTCCCAATGTGCCTGCTGGGAAGGTCGTGTGCCCCGAAGGGAGCGGCGTTCCTGGGAGCTGGGAGATCGCAGGGGAAGGTGAGTGCAGCCCGAGCTGTGCCGGTTTGGGGCAGAGTCCCACCTACAGTGGGGACAGTGCAGGGCCAGGCTGGGGGGTTCCCACCCCACCTGCTGGGCAGGGTGAAAGGTCTGAGTGAGTCCATCAGGGACAAGGACCAGTGCAGATTCCATCCCCAGAAACTGGGACAATTCCCTGTACTTTTCCCAGGGATCAGTCACTTCAGGAGAGTGCAGAGGGCAGAGAGGGCTGCCTGTGGTGGGGATCCTGATGGCTGGTGCTCCCCTTCCTCTGGGTCAGCAGCAAGCACTGTCTGCTGTGCTGGGATCGCAGGATGAGGCACATTTAATGTTGAGGTTCTGGTCTCAGGGACTCAGTGAAGTCCCCTCGGCTGAGTGTCCCTCCATGAGACCCCAGGGCAGCAGTTCAAACCTGAAAGAGGGGGAGCTGGCTTGCCTGGATCCATGGATGAGAAGGAGGGCTGGAGTGGAGCTCAGACACTTCTCTGCACCTGCCATCCATCCCCACACAGCTCCTGAGCACGCCTTGGGCATGGGAAGAGTGCTCCTCTGGCTCACAACATGTCGGGGGTCAGGGCTCAATGGCACAAAGCACAGAGGTGTCTGTAACCAGGATCTTTACCCCTGTGGTCTGTAACCAAAAGGGTCCATCAGGAAGAGGTTTGTCCCTGAAGGCAGAGGATGCAGGGACACCTGTCTCCATCTTCTCCAGAGAAGTTGTCAAAGCATCACATCCCAGCCTGTAGTGTCTGTTCTCCCAGGGGATTTATGGCAGCTGTGTGCTGGGAACAGTGGGGCAGGCAGGTGGCACAGGGTGGGCATGGGGATTGATCCTGTCCCAGCAAGCCAAGAAAGCTCCTGGTGCAGTGATAGGGATCCTGCTGACCCCCAGGTTTCTGGGTGCCAGTGGGTGCTGTCTCCCACAGCTCTGACACCAGCACTGTGGTCTCCATGGTGTGTGTCTGCAGTTCCACACATCCTCTGCTAAAAGGGGTTTTCACCCAAATCAGCAACTCTAACTGGAGCTCCAGAGGGTTGCTGTGTCCCTGCAGTGGCACACATCTTCTAGGTCATGTTCGGGGAATCCCTCCTGCCAGGTGGTACATGGTCAGCCTTCCCAGGGGTGTCCAGGTTGGGTCTTTGCCCTTTGCCACTCTCTGTTCAGCAAAAAAGGTGCCAAGGTCGGATCATTTGACATACACCAGGCTTCATTATTGTCATCCAAAAACTACCCAGGCGCATTGGCTGGGGAGCAGCATGTAAGTCAACAGGAGGGAACTGTGTAAATGCTCTGCACAAAGGCAGAATTTAGTCCTTGGCTAGAGAACAGGCTCCTTCAGCTTCAAATCCTTCCTCTCCACGTGATGGGTTAAATTTGTGTTGAGGTGACTGCAGAGCCAGTGGCTGTTGGGAAAGTCCTGATGAAGCCCAGGGGGAAAGGGCAGGCAGCATCCCTGTCTGTTGCAGCTGGGGAGGGCAAATGCGGTCCTGCTGTCCAAACTGCTCCAAACTGGGGCTAACGTAGTCCCATACTCATCTCTCCTCCTTTAGTGGCCCTGGTACCCTTACCCTTGGGAGCAAAGCAAGCAGCAAACACCACCAATGAGAAGGGGTGATTTTCTGCTCATTTAGGTTTCTGTGCCAGGCCAAGTGAGAACAAGTGGCTGGTACCTGGCAGGAACCAGACTGACCCCAGTCTTCCTCACCAGTCTGTTTCTATGTATGTCCTTTCATGACTCTTCTCATATGACACTTACCTGTCTTCCCACAGACAGTGTGACTGGATTCTGAACGTACCAGGGATCAATTTTTGTCATTTTATGTTGAATTTTCTTAGGACACCCAAGCAGCCAGAGTGAGCACGTGGACTGTGGATTCAGTCTCAACTGCTCTTTGCTGACAGCGAGGAAAATGAACACTTTTTAAGCAGACAGGTGAAGAGAGAACCAAAGTTTCTCAGAAAGGAGGAGCTCAAATGCATTTGGTCCTACTGAGCCCTTTGCTAAATTTGGAAACCAAGTGCTGTCACACAACTCTCACGTTTGGTCACCAGCTCCCCTCCCACGCACAGGCAGGTAGGATGCGGATGTGGAGAACCACGGCCACATTTAGCACGGGCTGTTTCCTTTGGCAGGCAGGTGGCAGAGGAGCCTGGAGTGTAGCCCCAGCTGTGTTGCTTGGCACAGAGCCTTTGGGTCTCCCATGGCTTGGGCACCCCCAGTGCTTTTTCCAGCAGGAAATTGAATTTTGACCATGGCAGTGCCAACCAACTCATCATCTGTGTAATGCTGCTCTATAGCATTTGGGGCTCTTATATGTGCAAGGGATGAGGAAAACCATTCCCCTTTATAGCCAGTGATTCAAGGTGGTGAGCTGCAAATTTTGAAATGAGGAGGGTTAATTGATGGTCTCTGGCTCAGATCCTGGCATCCCAGCTCTGCCTGTGGAAGCAAAGCCCTGCTTGTCCATTCCAGGAGGCACATCCCAGTTCTGCCTGTGGAAGCAAAGCCCTGCTTGTCCATTCCAGGAGGCACATCCCAGTTCTGCCTGTGGAAGCAAAGCCCTGCTCGTCCATTCCAGGAGGCCCATCCCAGTTGCCTGCAGAAGCAGGTCCTCATTGGCCACAGACGCAGAGCTGGTGCTCAGTGTGGGCTGTTAGTGCTGTGGCCAGCGGTGCCTGGGCTGTGAGGGCGTCCCTTCCCGTACCCAGTGCTCTGCTGAGAACATCCATGCAGTCAGCTGCTGCCTGAGCTGGGCAATGTGGGTGCCAGCGGGAAGGCAGGTGACAGTGTCACAGACGGGAACAGCCTGTGGGCAACACCACAGCTCAGCCACAGGCAGCCATCAGCGTGGGGTGCAGAGGGGGAGGTGATTTCCTGACCTTGATCGATACCCTCTGCCTTGCTCCACACCTCTGCTGGCCCCAAGGTAGTCACCCTGGGGGACAGGGCACATCCATCACTGCAGTTGTATCCATGTGCCACAGGGATGCAATTCTGAGGTATCAGGCATCAAGCTGAACTGGAGGAGAGTTGCCATCTCCTCCCTGCTCCCAGTACTGGACTAAGCTGCCGGCCAGCTGTGCAGGCAGAGGCAGAGGGGTGACTACAGTGAGCCCCTGGCCTGGAGGTGGCCTCCTGTCCTCACCTCCCTTGCCCTCTCCGCTGTCAGCCATGGCTGGAGCTGCCCCTAAAGTGCTGGTGCTTGTTAGGTGGTGGGAATCTGCTGGAGTGGCTCCATGCCAGATCCTTGTCCAGCCCAGGGGTCAGGAACAGAGGTCACATGGCGCTGGGGTGGGTTCTGAAGACTTCAAGTGCTGCAGGAAATGTTTAATGGGGTTCTGGAAGCCGCTGTGAGCAAGATGCTGTCAGGGCTTGTGGTGCTTGACAGGGGCACTCCCACACATGTCCATCCACCTCCTCCTGTGGCTGCAGAGCTGTTGGATTTGGTGATGGATATTTACAGATTTACGAGCTACCTGGGTAGAGTTAGGTCCTAATCAACAAATTAAATAGAGCAAATTCTAAATGGAGCAAAGACAAGCGTGGGCTGATGGGCTTACTGTGCCTGGAGGGACACAGAGGGTTGGTGGCTGGTTTGGGGCTCACTGGAGTTGGACTCCCTGGGTGTTTCAGGGAAATCACAAAATTCAGAGCTGTGGGCTGGGGCTTTCTTTCCATCCCTAAAGACAAGAAGAGAAGATCAAATCTGCTGGCTGGAAGAGCCCCAATCTAGAGATGCTGGATGTGGTGCTGCCCTTCACTCCAGCTGTAAATACAGGCACCGCAGCCCTGTGGTTGTTGCTGTGCCCGTGGACAGGGAGAGGGGAGTGGGACACACACTGAGGGAGATGCTGCCTTGCCATGGGTACTGGGGGGCAGGACCACGATGTGCCAGGAGGACCCACTTGTGGGTACATGGCTGCAGCTGAGCATCTCTGAGGGGATAACTCACACAGAAGATGCTGGTTTCTCCTCTGCTCCCCTGTGCCTGCCCTGTAATGGCTCCACAGCCTGACTGTAGTTGTGTCACAGGCAAATCTCCCTTCCTTCCTCCTCAGCTCTTGGGCTTATTTTTTTTTTCCTTTCTTAGAAGAGAACAATACTGAAGGGCAAGGGAAGCTCTCTGGCTCCAGGCTGCCTTCCCTCTGCAGCATAACTGACTCCTGAGCTTTCCCTGGGGTTTCTTTCTCTGGGATGCTGGATCAGGATGGCAGTGGATGAGCAACAAGCATAAAAAACTCATGGAAATAAAGGCTTTTTTATTTTTTTTCCTTTTGGCTTTGCATTTCATACTCAGTTTGATTTAAATAGAAGATTTCTTCTTAAATCCTGGGGAGGATGAGGATCCCAACCCTGCTCTTCTCAGTGTTGCTGATGCTCATCCCTGGAGGCCTCCTTGCTGCCGGAGGCTTTGAGGGCCAAATATTCAGAGGGGTTCAGCTTTGAGCTGAAGGTTTCTACAGCAAAACACAGCCTGTGCTTGCCACAGGCCTCCCTCCTGGACATCTCCACAGGGGTCCCACGTCCACTGTGTCCTGGTGACTTTGTACTCCCAGCTAAACTTCAGGCTGACCCTGATCTCCAAAACCAACCTAAGCCAATTTGCCCTGATTTTGTGCAGGCAAGACACGGGACCCAAGGCCATGCCCGTGTGCAGTGAGGAGCAGCTGAACACTCACCCCATCGCAGACGCCCCACGGCCGCCGTGCCCACCCTGTGCTGCAGCCCCAGCTCAGCCATGGAGAGCACAGGTGGGTGATGCTGAGCCCCCCGGGGTGCTGGGGCAGGGGGATCCCAATGAATGAACCCAACTCAGCCACCTCACCCAACTCACCCACCTTCTTCTGCCTCAGTTATCCTCCAAGAACACACGTGGATACCCAAGCTGGGCAGACCTTGCTCTTTGCAAGGAGTTGGCAGATGCTGCTGGACAGAACACATTAAGCCAATAGATTTGCTGTAGTGGAGCACTCTGAAAGCTTCAGGACTGACAACCCTTCACATTTGAGTTTTAAAGCAGTTCTATGTTTTATTTCCACGCTGTTTCACAAGGGGCTGTTGATCTTCTGGCACCCCGAGGTGAGGATGTCAGTGCTGAAACATTTTATTTAATTTCTGAGCCACCACTGTTTGTTGCTGATGGGTTGAGGCTGTTTTTAGATCAAAGTGCATCTTGTTTTTGTTGTAACAAACTCTTTGACTCTCTGCTCCCCATGAAGAAACCTCCTCGTATCATAGCTGAGGTTATTTTGATTTAGGAGGAGTGTATTTATATCGATGCTCAGGAAAAGCTTCCCCTGGTCGTTAAAAACATACACAAATGAAAAGAACAGGAAATTTCAATTATAGTCAATTATTGCATAAACCCTGAGAGCAAAACCATTAAACAGAACAGTGAAACTGAGGAGCTTCAAAGGAGGAGCAATCAAAGTGGGATTGGACCAAGGGTTGGACTTGATGATCTCAGAGGTCTCTTCCAACTCAGTTGACTCTATGATTCGCAAAATCACCGGAGAAAAAACAAAAAAGGGGGAAAATACAAGTTTCCAAGACATTTCCCCAAATGACACTTCCAAAATGAGGAAAATCCCCTTTCAAGGGACATTTTTGCACTGTAGTTTCTCCCTGTGTGGGTACCATGACAAACTGTGCTGGCAGAGATGGGCCTTCACTTGTGAAGACACCCAGGTCCTTCAGTGCATGTGAATAATTGTGACCCTGAGCGTGGGGCTGTTGCCTAACACAGCTCTGACTGAACCCCCAGCAGTAAGTGCTCCTCTGCAGAAACCTGGATTGAATGAATCCTCCCTACAAGCATCCTTAAGGGATGCACTCCCTGGAGTCAGTAAATAGGAGAACTGTTTTGACTGTTGGGGTATACTCAGGAATAGGCCATCCCCAATATTGTGTATTTTGCATTTCCCAGTTGTCTTTTGTGCTGAGCTCGTGTCTGCTGCCCCTGTGTCCTGGTCTTTGGACTTTTGACACTGCAGGCTTGGCCTTGGAGAAGGCAAGAGTGGCTTGTCCTGTCTGGCCATGATGCTGTCCTGTGAGCTGGGAATGAGGTGGCAGCAGAGATGATCTTTCAGGTCCCTTCCAACCCAAACCATTCTGGGATTCCGTGATCCTCCCCTGGACCAGGCCATGTTCTGGCTGCTCCAGCCTGCAATTCCTTACAGAAGGAGAACATCACCTAATAATACCCAACTTTATATAATACTGGTTTTTTCATTACAAAGGAGCAAGAATCATTTTGCCAATAGGGAACAAGCAACCGGTGTAAGGAGGGACACAAAGGCAGTACCATGGTGGGGTACAGGGACCTTGAAGCCTTCCTGGCCATTACCCACATGTCTTCAGGGGTGATGTTTATTCACAGCTGCCACCAAAGTGAGCTCATGCTCACAAGCCCACGTACAAGTAATGCCCCAAACTGGGGCTGAGGTTGTCAAACATTTTTGACTGAGAGCAGGATGCAGTTTGGGTTTGTTGAGTCCAAAGTGCATGTGGTGGTTTCCAGGCAGGGGCACTGCCCTAGGATCCCTGCCTGGGGGAGCAGAAGGTGCTCAGGGCCCAGGGGTGGGTGACTGCATGTCAGGGAGAGGCTGTGAGAGGTCACAGGTGAAGGCAGGAGGTGACATGCCAGCCTGGTGGCCCTGCCTGGGTTTCCCATGAGGGATGAGCTGCTGGTGTGGGCAGCAGACCTTATTGCAAGAGCACTCCTTGTGAGGCTGAGGCTGAATCCATGTGGTGCCAAAATGCAGAGATGTTTCTGCACATTCCTGGTGCCAAGTTGTGGGTTAATTTTGTTAGTTTCTATATTTAATATGTGATTTTTTTTAGTGAACGGGGGAGAGGAGGGCTCTGCAGAGCTCCTACATGAGCATTCCTCTGCAGAGCCTCCCTACCATCACACCCCTGCAGGATCACTCTGCCCTCCAGCATGGCTCCAGGGACCACCAGTCCATGGGGTGGCATTCCCACCCTGCTCCAGCAGCTCTGCTCTGTTTCAATTGAGGCTCATCCTGATTTAAAACCTGCTGAGACACCTGCCCTGAGGGCTGTGGGGAGGGTGCAGAGCACCCAAACCAATGTCTCCTCCCCAGGGGTATCCCAGTCTCCCAGGGGTGCTGGCTTGGCTGCTCAAGTCCTGTTTGTGCCCACAGAGGTGGAGTCGGACATTCTGCGCCGTGTGCGGACGCTGCTGCGAGAGCTGGATGGGCACCACCCGGCCTGCCAGTGTGACAGAGGTGAGACAGACCCCTGGCATCCCCCTGGGGGCAGTGCCTGCCTTGCTGGGTTTGCTGGGCCCCAACACGCCCCTACTCCCCTCTCTCGGTCAGTACCAGTATGGGGAGGACATGGTGGCTTCACCTCCCTGGTGCTGCTCTGCCCTCCCTAACCTGCCCTTGGAGGTGCCAAATCTTTGCTAAGCTCTTGGTGTCTGCTGTGCACCAGGCCCATCAGTTTTTGCCATTCTCTGCATGGCTTTTGCATCCTTTCCACCCTGCATTAGCTCAGGGAGTCCAGCATTCAGCTGGGGCATCGATGCAGCTCAGACACTGACTCCTGGCACAGCCCCACCCAACTCACTGGACACCTGGGAGCTGGTTTCTCCAGGTCTCTCCATGGGGATATTGCTTTGCCATGCACTGAGAGTCAGTTATTTCTCTGTGTTATGGATTTGGAGAATGAAACTCTACCTGAGCCAGCCACTGGACTGTTGCAGCCTTAGGAAAATTAATTAATTTGGAAAAATTGATTTTTCTTGGACTGCACAGAATAATTTGTAGTTAATTAAATTTGACTTTTTTTCACAATGAGCCTTGACATCCTCAGGAGTGAGTTGCTTTGTGGTCCTTGCTCTGAGTGCTGCTGGTAGTGAGTGTTGAGGTGCTGTGTGCTGGGACCAGCAGGAACACAAATTCCTTGGAGCAGGCTGTGAAAACAGGCAGTGATACACAGAGCTACAGAGGCAACGGGAAACCAACTTCATGCCCATTGCCCTGCTTTGTTTTTCTCCAGTCCCCCAGTCCTGTGACCTCTCGGACCTTTTCCCAAAGGCTTCCCAGGATTAGAGATGCAATACATCAATGATGTATCCAGAATCAGGGAAGCAGCACGACTTGTCCTCCATGCAGAGGGACAATGACTGAAGCAGAGGACAGAGAAATCTGGTTTAGATCTGATAGTAATGTCAGTGCAGCATCCAAGTGGGTGATTTTTGCAGCAACAGTGTCCAAGTCTCCTGATTCCTCTGTGAAACATCCTTATCCCTCACTGCTCTGCTTGACAACCTGACCTTTCCTGGCATTCACTTCTCAGGGATGCTGCGATGGACCCTGCATAAAAAAATCGACCAGAATCCCAGTAACAGCTCTGTCGTGGTCAGGATCCTGGTGAAGGAGCTGGAAAGGGTGAGTGCCACCTCAGAGATGTCCCCTGAGTGCCAGGCTTGGCCCCTCTGAGGCACATGCCCTGCTGGGGGGCAGAGGGCTGGGGACTCAACTGCACCTCATACAGGTGTTTTTAGGAGCCTTGAGCCTGGCTGGGGACTGTGGCTCAGCACAGAGTGTAAAACCCTGTGGGTCACCAGGGCAGAGCTGTAGCTTGTCCCCAGCCGGTGGCTGCAGGGGCCAGGGTTTGTCCCAAAAATGCTGGTGAGCTGCGGGCAGAGCCATGAACCTCCCCAGGCTCCTGAATGTCACAGCAGCCAAAGGCAGCCAGGCCCTCACAGTTTGCAAACAGCACAGTGATAAACTCCTCCAACTACCCCAAATCTCCCTCATCTCACCTCACCAGCTCTGGTCACAGGTAGAGTGGAAATTACTCCTCCACATCATCCACTCTGATGAAACACCAAACCCAGGATCCTGTCCCAGGAGCAGCTGGTGAAAACCTGTGATGGGTTTTTAGTTTCGTTGCTTTAGTTTGTAATTTTCTGGCCTTGTATAAACCTTTAGCACTCTCAGCATCCCGGTGTGACCTGGTTTGTGGTTTGCTGAGGAGTCATGTGGAGAAGAAGCACTTTTTCTTTCTTGTGAATCTGCCTCATTTTACCCAGTGCTCTCATTCCAGTGCAGGGAGAGTCAGCCCCTGTTCCTCTCCTTCTCCTCCTCACCCCACTGATGAGCCCCAACTCCTCATCCTCTGTGCACAAACCTCCCTGTACTATTTTCTCTGCATCTTTACTAATCTCTCCTTCTGATCTGGGAGGGTGAAGCAGCCCTGCAGAGGCTGCCACCTCCCTCCCTCAACACTTGTTGAGGCCACACCAGCCCAGTGCAGATCCCTGTGCTGAGAACATCAAGCAGTTACTCCCAAACCCAGTTTTCCACCTTTTAGCAGCTCTGAGGCTCTCTGTCTCCTGCTGTAGTAATTTAGCTTCCATCAGTGCCTTGGGAAGGGATCTTATCCAGCAGCTTTTGCAAATCCACGTGGACAGGAACACCCACATGACCCTTGGCTGTCGATGCAGGGATTCCCCTGAGGACCTGAGTGCTGCTTTCCCCTGATAAAGCCATGTCAGACCTTGTCATACCTATTATCACTCTGTTACTGATATCTTTCCTTGCCCAAGAGAGGTGTCAATGCTCCTGGTTTGTAATTTTCTTCATCTCCCTGAAGCTCTTCCTGGAAATCTCTGTCACTTGTTTGGGTTTTATTTATTTTTTTTCATTTCTCTGGTACTGTAACAGCTCTGAGCCATCAGTGCCAACCGTAGATGATAATATAGCAATTTCATGCTTGACTTCCTCCAGGGTAAATATCAATTGGTCTAAGCAATTCAGTATTATTCGTTTAATTGATCACTTGTAAAGCTTTGCTGCTATCAGTTCTGTTTAACTCGGATCCATCAGCCCTGAAGAAAGGAGCTAGAAACATCTTTGGGGTAGAAATACCTTTCCCAGGTTTATCCAGGGGCATTCCTGTTGCTGGAGCTGTTGTTAGAGCCAGACCAGACTGTAGAGGGGGGCCAGATCTGTATCAGCTTGAGCATCCATCTGGCTTCCCATGGGCCAGGATGGGGAGGCAAGAAGACCTCTCCTCCCTGTGCACTCTGGTCCCACGCCCATCAAATGTAAAACAGACTTTTCCCAGAGGTTTTGACTTTCCACGAGCTTTTGCAGCAAGAAGGAGGTCAGTTAGAAACCTTTGTTCTCCCTCTCCCACTATGGCTGTGTGGTCCATCACCTTGCACCTTCCAGGGACATCCTGCCTACCCTAAAACTTGTGGGGGGATCCCAAACCCCACCTTGACTCAGGGATCATCCCCCCTTAGCCAGGATGAGTATCCATGTTCACCTTGTGTGTCTGAGCTGCTGAGGGACAGAGCCCAGCACATCCTGGGGGCTCTGGGGGCCCATTCCCAGTGCTGGTGCCCAGCCTGGGATCCTGTCAGGCACTAACTGTGCCTTCTGTTTCCACAGGCAGAGCGAGGTGACTTCAGACATTACATCATCCCCTTGCTGCACACGCTGATGTACACCTTGATCAAGGTAACCTACTGTGGGCTTCACTGGGGCAGGATCCAGGGAAATCAGAAGCCCACAGGAGGGGCCACTTAAAATCACTCAGTACCTGTTCCTGTGTTGGGCCACAGGAGAGGCCACTTCCAGTCACTCAGAACCTGTTCCTGTGTTGGAATAGCCCAGTACCTGCCCAGCAAAGCCCTGGGACTACCATGGGTAGACTCAATTGTGTATTTCCTAATGTGCTGTTTGGTGGCTGAGACACTGTCACGTGTGACATGCACAGGAGTGACAGGTCCTTCCATCTGACCCACTTTTGTGGAGGTGTTCTGATGCCTGGTGGTGCAGAAAGCCACAACATGGTACAAAAAGTGTCCACATCCTTCAGTGCTTACTGCTGGATGTTTTCAAACATTATAAGTCCTGATTCTGCTTCATTTTGCATTTAAATCCACACTGAATTTGGTTTAGCTCTGTGCCCTCCAAGCCTGGGCTCTGAGGAGAGAGCAGCGTTGGGGATCACTGCCTGTGCCATCTCCTTGTCTCTCTGCAGGCTCCGTGCATCTCTGATGAGCTCTGTGACAGAGTGTACGACTTCTGTAAGAAGCTGCTGACCCTGCCCAAGCCTTTCTGCACCATTGGGCTGGACTATGCCACAAGGCTGAAGATGGAAAGGACAGCTCCGGGTATGAGGGTTCCCCTGCTCTGTCCTTGCAGGGCACGGGGGATGGATGGGCCCTTAAGGCAATGGTGCTGGGGTGTCATGAAGAAAATCAACATCACCTCAGCCAAAACCAGCTCATGGGGATTTGGAGGGATTTCCATACCCGAGCTGGCCTTTGCAGTGAGCCATGGCAGGGAGATGGCCAAATGTTTGGGGGTTTTGGGGATGCATTTTTGTGGGAGGGTTCTCCTCTCCTGACTTCAGGCTGCTGAGCCTCAGTTCCCAGCAGAAAACTTGGAGGTCATCCTGCTGTCAATGTAGACATACCAGAGTCAAGCCCAGCCCATCTAAGGTCAGGTATATATATACACCCTCTGTCTAATGAAGAGTCCTGAGATCACTTGGTTTGTTCAGTATGGAGAAGAAGAGACTGAGGTCAGATCTCATTGGGGTCTTCAACATCCTCCTGAAGGGCAGTGAAAGGTCAGGTACCAAACTCTTCACTCTTGTGACCAGTGATAGGACTGGAGGGAATGGCTAAAGTTTTGTCAGGGGAGTGTTAAGCTGGATATCAAGGAAAGGTTCTGCCCCCAGAGGGTGGTGGGCACTGAGCAGGCTCCCCAGGGCAGTGGGCACAGCCCCAAGGCTGCCAGAGCTGCAGGAATGTTTGAACAACACTCTCAGGGACAGGGTGAGATTGTTGGGGTGTCTGTGCAGTTGGACTTAGTGATCCTTGTGGGCTCCTTCTGGCTCAGAATATTCTGATTCTCTATGGGACACAGCATGTTTCTGCTCCCAGTCTGGGCATCTCGGTACATTTTATGGAGATCTCCTTTTTGCAAAGTGAATTTTCCATCTGAGACTGAGTTGCAGCTGCCCAGCATGGGCTGTTCTTCCAGTACCTGTGCAGGAGGTTGTACACACTGAAATGTCAGCAGTGTCTGCAGACAACAGTTCCTTCTAGAAAGCAAGCCAGAGGACAACTTTGTTTCCCTTTTTCTCCACATTGCTTTTTAAAGTTCTTGTTACAGTTTTCTTTAATAGGAGTCTTTAAAAGTTATCCTTTAAAACAGTGCAAGGTGCAGACACCCTGCGAGGGCGAAGTAAAACATGAGAAACCTGGTGGAAAATTTAAAAGTGCCATTTTTGGTATTCTCAGCTTATCCCCATCACCCAAACCACCCTTCCCTAGTACTGCTTTATCTGGAGCTCCAAGGTCCACCTTTATCTCATCTGATTTCTGATAAAGGAATGATTCAATGTGGAGAGATGGGGATCTCCAGTGGGGCTTCCCATAGAGCACCACAAGGTTCACAAGATGATTGTACCTGAGTAATGCCAGGTGGGTGTATCTTCCCCTCCCCAGAGCTGGGTGAGGGTAAAATCCATCTCTCCTGATTCAGAAACCCCAAACAATGTCCCTCCCTGTGGCCCTGGGAGGGAGGCCATGAGGTAGGGCTCTTCCTCCTGCTCCTGACTCCACTCCTGAGCTCATAATCCAATAAACAAAGGAAGGGAAACACAGGAAATCATCCCTGAATAGAAGGGGTTTTCTTTTTATGTAGCGTGGCCTATATTTGTCTTTGAGTATTTTTAACTCTGGGCCTGATTCTTGGCTCTTTTACATCACCTCCCCAGAAATGGGACTTGGCAGACCCACTGTTGGCCTCTACAACTGGGAGTAGCACTGAGCTGCTCCAAGGAGTTGTGTTGTGCCTCATGCTCTGACTCCCATGTGTTTATCTCCTTGTCCTTGCCAGGTACCCTGTACCAAAGAATGGTCATTTCTGAACAAAGCCTCAAAAGCGACCCATACCCTTACCAGGAAAAGTGAGTAGTCCCTCTTTGAATGTGTTAATACTTTTGTTTTGTAGTCTCTCAGTGAAACCTGCCCTTCTCCAGTGTTCTGAATTAATCTTGGATGGAATAGATAATCTGGACCTCAACCACATGGCAGTACCTGGTCTTGGGGGCCACAGTTTGGCGGCATCCAATGCCTCATTAAAATGAGCTTTGCTTTGGGAGGAGCAAATTCCTCCCATATCCCAGTTTATTTCTGTGGTCCTGGGAGGCAGGGAGCTTCCCTTGGTGGAGAGACAGGATGGAGAAGGGGAATATCAACAGCAACACTTTTTCTCTGCATGGAATAAGGGAGATATGAGCTGCTCAATATGCAACTTCCTGAGAGGGGCAGGCACTGAGCTCTGCTCTGTGGGGACCAGGGACAGCCCCCAGGGAATGGCTGGAGCTGTGCCAGGGCAGGGTCAGGTTGGATATTAGAAAATATTCTTCCCCCAGAGGGTGGTGGGCACTGAGCAGGCTCCCCAGGGCAGTGGGCACAGCCCCAAGGCTGCCAGAGCTGCAGGAGGGTTTGGATGATGCTCTGGGGCACAGGGGGTGACTCCTGGGGATGGGCCTGTGCAGGGCTGAGGGTTGGACTGGATGATCCTGGTGGGGCCCTTCCAACTTAGGATATTCTGTGATATCAGTAACAGAGAATCCACATCTCATCTCCTTTCCCCTTCCTCTTTTCCCACCCTCCTGTCCCACACAGGATTTTCATCTTTGCTGACCCAGAGCTGCTCTCTGAAGCCATCTGCAATGCTCTGGTCACCGACACAGAGGCAGCTCAGGCCTCCCAGAGCCCCCGGGTGTGCATGTGCTACGTGATCAGCCACGCCATGCAGGCAGCCCTGGGCGAGGGCTGTGACCTCAGCGGCCTGAAGGGCAGACTCCAGGTAACAGCACCATCTCTGCAGCACCACCAGTGGTTTTCCAATGGTCCTGCTCTTGGTGGACACCTTGGAGAAGAAAAAGTTGGTTTGGGAAGTGGAGAGATCCCCCTCCAGCTCCTCACTGCTGGTCTCCATCTCTGGTAGTTACTTGCAGAGCTGGTTTTAAACTAAAACATTCTTCAGATACGAAACAGTTGCCACAGCAAGAGGCAGAGGTTTTGAAACTTCAGCTTGAGTTGTTGGTTTTGCCCAGAAAAGCTGGGCTCTGCTGCTGAAACAAAGCTCCTCTGTGAGCCTGTAGGAATTAAAAAACCATCTCAGTGGAAATGTTTCAGTTAGTTTCCTCCAAAGCCTCCTTGAAGGAGGGGCCACAGTAACACAAATGCCTTGTTCAGAAAGGCAACTTTGCAGGGGCTCTCAGCACTTTCCATTCCAAGGTTACATTTGTGTGTCTGCTGTTCCCATCTCCTGAGAGTCATTGGAAGTGCCAGCACTGCTGGTGACTTCCCAAGGGACACAGTGTCCATCAGCTGCAACCCTGCCAGAAAAAGCTTTAAGCAGACAGCACAGCCAGCCTTCCCCGGGGACAGGAGGATCTTTGTGTCTCCTGCTTTAAACAATTTCTTCAGGACTCATTTGCCCTCTTTCTGCCCCCTCCCATGGCCCTGCCCACGGGACATCCCCTCTTTTCACACCTCTGAGTGTTAACACCTGCTTCTCATGACAGGATATGCCCACGAGCGAAGTGGAGCGCTGGTTCCGGCAAGTGGTGGTGGCAGTGGAGAGTGTTGGGGGAGAGGGCACCACAGACCGTGGCCAGCACACAGCCAGGCTGCAGGAGATCCACCGTGCCCTCCTCAGCTCCTCCCCAGCAGGTGAGCTCCAGCCAGCCATTCCAGGTGGGATGAGGGAGCCGTGCAGCTGGCAGGCCCTGCCTCCCTGCTGGGACTGTGCCATGCCCTCCCACTGCCATCCATCCCCACCTCCCATCTGCCTCTGCTTGAGCAGCAGGACTGAGATCAGGTCCTTGCAGTGACTTGATGGCCAGGATGGAATACTGGCAGTGGAAGGCAGATTGGTCACCTGAGGAAAGGGACTGTGGCAATCTCTGCTCCCAATTCAGCTACCCTGAGACATATCTCTGTTATTTGCAAAGGGTGTCAGAAGTGTCAGCTGGGGCAAGTTGGACAGGCTCTGTGGTGCTCTGCTGGTGTAAGGAACACCCTGCCATGGCCTGGACTGGGGGGACACTGTGCACTCCTTCCTGCAGCCTCCTTGTGCTGATGTACAAGGTTGCCCAGAGAAGATGTGGCTGCCCCATCCCTGGCAGTGTCCAAGGCCAGGCTGGACAGGGTTTGGAGCAACCTGGAATAGTGGAAGGTGTCCCTGACCATGGCAGGGGGTTGGAGCTGGATGGTCTTCAAGGTCCCTTCCAACCCAAATCACCCTATGATGTGGTGGACTATGGCACTTGCTTGTCCTCCCATCCCTGAAAGTGCTCTGTTCCAGCCTGCTGCGACCTACATGGACTATAACAAAATTCCCCATCCATCACAATTCCTCACAGAAATCTGGGGTGGGCCAGAGGGAAATGGGAGTCATGGCTCCTCTCCTGGCTACTCCCTGCATGCCAGCCCTCTCACCCAACGAGGTGGAGACTGTCGCAGAGCAAGATATGGGGAGGAGCAGCCAGTGGTGCTGGGAGAGGAGTGGGACCATCTCCACCTTTTGGAGGCAGTGAGCTATTAAATCGTGTCACTACTTGTCACAGAGCCGTAAAAAGAGACAGAGGTTTAAAAGAGATGGTGGTGGTTTAATCAGAGGTCTCCCTTGCAAAGAATGTGTGATTTATTCTGCAGCCTCTCTGCTCTCTGAAAAGCAAAGTCCTTCACTTGGCCATGCCCCAGCCTCCCCATTTTCATTTCTGCCTTCCACTCATGGTGTAGGCATGTTCTTCAGGCTCAGTTTGTGAGATCAGAGGCCTCTGATTACAGCTTTACCTCTGGCCAGAAGCAACCAGAGTGGGAGAGCCCTTGGGACTCTGAGCAGGCTCTCTAACCCTGTGTCTGGTGCTGAGCACATGGGGGGAGGTTCGTGCACCTGCGTGGGGAAAATGCTCCTGTGTGTTACAAACACCCTTGTTTCCCCCAGGCAATGCTCCCCTGCAAGGGCTGCAGGACACTCCTCTGCCCAACCCCAACATCAGCTTTCACCTCTGGACAGAAGATGACCAGCTCTGTGAGTGTCCCCAAGGGGCTGTGGGAAGCTGAAGTGGTGCCTGAGTCTGGGGATCCTGCTCAAAACATGTCATTAGCCCTGACTCCTGAGCAGTGAGTTTTGTAACCATCATCCAAAGGCCAGACTCATGGAAACCTGTGCTAACTGCACCAGCCTTCCTTCTTGTGGGCTGCTTGTCTCAGATCAGGGGATTAGGGGTGTAAAGAAGTGGAGGAGATGAGGAGGGGAGCAGGATGGGCAGGATATGCCCAGAGTACCTGATTTTGTTGTTGATGCCCCACCCATGGAAGTGTTCAAGGCCAGGCTGGATGAGGCATTGAGCAGTCGGGTCCAGTGGAAAGTATCCCTGCCCATGGCAAGGGGGTTGGAATGAGATGATCCTTAAGGTCCCTTCCAACCCAAACCATCCTATGGGTCTATAATTCTATGATTTGAGTGATATCAAGCTCTCTTCATGATGCAACGTGAAATGGGAATGAAAGACTGACTACTCTTGGGCCCACTGGTGGAGATATTTGCTTTACAGTTTTTCTGAGAAGGAAGCTGAGGCCTGGCTTTGGTTGGATTTCCCTCCTCAAGCTCCATTCTGCCTGCAGGGAAGGAATTGGTGCTGTTCATCCGCCCACTGTCTCAGAGCTGCGAGCTCGACTGCCTCAGCCAGGACCTGGACAACTTTGAGATCCAGGACATCATTTCAGACTGTGACTGCTGTGAGCAGACTCGCTTCTCCGTGCTCTCCACCGACAGCGGCATTGAGCGAGACCTGCCCACGGCGGCCGAGGAGCCCTCTGGCCCCTGCAGTGCCGACACGGAGCACTCCCGGCTCCACAGGAAGGGTGGCATCAAAAAAAAGCCCTCCCCGCTGGAGAGCATGGCCCTGCTGCAGGCTGGCTGCCACAGCCCCGGGGGGAAGCCCCTGGTGAAGCTGCAGAGAAGGTCAGGCATCCCCCCAGATGCTGCAGCCCCGCTCCAGAGGCTCCACACTGCCCGCATCGTGCTGCTGGGGGATGACCGGATCCTGGGGCGCCTGGCACAAGCCTACCACTCTCTGAGGTGACTGGTGGCCACAGCTTCCCGGGTCTGGGGGCTTGGGGGAAGGCAGGACATGGTGGGGGCTTTGCTCCTCAACCTGTTGGAGCAGCCAGGATAGCTGGGGATGGGGTTGGGCTCCAGAGTTACCTGGGACAGGATGGGACACAGGTGTTTAACCCCCAAATGCACCTGACTTTAGTGGTTGCCTGGCATCAATTGGCTCTGTTGGCCCAAATGATCCACACACCGAGTTCTTTCTTCTGTCTATGAAGTGGGTTAATAGACATGCAAAATGGAAAAATTCTGAAGAAAAGCTGTTGTATGGCTGGCTCTTCCCAGCTGGTTCACTTGGCTCTTCCCAGCTTCTTCAACTGGGCCAGGAGAGCAGCATGGGGTGGATCTGGGTTGTGATGCAGGCAGCAGCTTAGGGAGCAGCACTGGGTGCAGAGGGACCACCAGTCCAAAGAAAAATCCTGTCTTTGGCTCCCCATCATCTCCCCTTGCTCAGTTTGGCAACCCAGGAGCATTACTGCCATCCTGTCACACTGGGCAAAGAAGGCACACGAGAAGGGCACATGCTCCTGTTGCAGAGCAGCTGCAGTCTCTTGGCACTGCCCACTCTTGGCCAAGAGCCATGTTCTTCCCTCTTCCCTTTGGAACATAACTGCTTATTTTTCCATTTCAAGGAAACGAGAAACACGTCGAGTTTTCCTGACTCCCAGGCTGAACCTGCAGTTCTACTACATCCCAGTTGTGGCAGGGCAGCCAAACACCTTGGCTGTTGAGGTGAGCCTGGGCTTGGCAGCTCCAGGTGCTGCTGCCCACTGCCAGCAACTGATGATGGTGTTTTGGGAGAGAGAACGGGGTGGGGGTTACAGGAATTCCCATCCATTCATACCCTGCTCATAGACCAAAGAGGGTGGGAGCCAAGCCAGGGTGGCTGGGCTCAGTTTGCAGACTGGTTTGGGGAACCCATCAGCTCCACAGGCATGCAAGTTGCTCCAGCCTCCCTGATGGATGACAACTCATTCAGTCCTGATCATATGTCCCAGCTATAGGAGGACTGATGAAGTTTAGCAAAGGACTGGTACTTTTCCCACCTCCTAAATGCTTAGGGGAAGCAGTCACTGCTCATTCAGGGCTTCGGCTCCTTGATGATGGCCCCAGCTTTAGATCTGTAAGTCATTACCTTGCAGTTTATCTTGGGCACATCTCTTCCCCTCTGACAGCCTCAAGACAGTGACAAATAAACAGTTGCACTTCTCAAAATATGTTAAGCTGGTCCAGAGCTGGCTGTGAACCCTGACAAACATGCTGTTACAAAATGATTATTTCTTCTTTTCATTCTTCACTTAGTTTTTGGGTTTGAGCACCCTCTAAGTGATTTTGCCATTTTCTCTGGACCAAACAGGGAAGGGGAAGGGATGGGGGGAGCAGCTCACAGGGCATTCATGCCCCAGCTCCCTCTGTCTCCTCTAGGGGTGTGGTATTTTGAGCCATGATCCTACTCTGAGCTGTGTTTCTCCCACAGGACCACGCTGCCACTGGCCACGAGGAGCTCTGTGAGGTGGCTGGGTACCTGGGCAGAGCTGACCCGTGGTACGAGAGCAACATCAACACTCTGTGCCATGTGATTCCCAAGCTGGCCACCATGGTATGAGGAAAACCTTCCCACCTCCCCAGCCTGGCCCATTTCCCAAACACATCTGCTGTGTCTCAGGATGCATTTGTGCACTGCAGGGCTCCTCCATGCCCCAGGGAGAGCCTTTCTCCTTCAAACCCTCCCCAGGGCCCAGCAGCCAGAAGTGCATGTGGCTGACACTGCCCCAGCCCACAAGACCCATTTGCTGTGATGGGGGTTTTTTGGGCAAGGGACAGGAAATGGCAGATTTCAAGAAAGAGAACATAAATGAGGCATCTGCTGAAATACCCCGGGCTCTCATTTCCCGGCAGTTTGAGCTGTCATTGACAGCCTACAAAAAAGGCTGATAGATCGGTGGGCACAGCCTTTGCTTCTCCCATTCGCTTTGACCAGTGAGGGCAGAGCGACAGGTCATCACTCACTGTTTGTCGAGGAAGGTGTGAGAGTTTGTGGCTGGGTTTTTGAGAAGTGACTGTGGCTGTTGAATAATGTGATTTGCCCCCCCAGCCTCCCTCACCGAGCAAACACCTTGTGACTGATCTGTTCATCACGGATGTCATCGCCTACTACGTTCGCATGGGCATCCAGCCCGTCTGCTTCCAGGTCTATGCTGTGAAGGTGGGTCACATCTCCTGAGCCTTCACATGGCCCTGAAAGGGCTTGCAGAGCTCTGCAAAGTCAGCAGGGCCTGGAGTCTTCCAGTGGATCTGACCCTGGATCTCTGTGCCCCCCAGCCTGTTCCCTCCTTGCCAGGCTCCCAGATCCAGGGACTGTGTAGCACAGCTCAGCTGGAGTCAGTGATCCTGGAATGGCTATTTCAGGATCACACAGGTCAGCTGAGTGAGCCTTGAAGTTCCCCCGCAGGGACACAGATTTCCTGCTCTGCTGGATTCAGGGTTGTTCAGGAGCCCTGGTACCTCCTGCTGCTTGAGATGCTGTGAGCAAACAGGACTTGTCTGAGTGGCTTTGCCAGAACCTTTCTGTACCTCACAGGGGCTTTGCAGGGTTTCCTGAATCACCATTTGACTATTTTCTGCCAGCTTTTCTGAGAAAAGGTGTCAGAGTGTCAGCTGGCATCTGACATGAGAGCAAAGACAAACTCTATTTGGGCACATAACATGAACCCCCTCCTTTGCTTATCTGGCAGTTTCCTCTCTTCAAAGCTTAGGCTGGCACTGATGCACAGATCTCCTTCTAATCTACTTGTAGCCCCTGTGGCACTGCAGCACAGGAGCAGCCACTGAAGGAACAAACTGGCACGTGGCATGCAAAGAGCTGGAAGAGCTTTGGTAAACCATCACCAGAACCTGAACTAACAACATGTATCCTGTAAACACTTGGAGCACCTGGTCCTCAGCTCCTGTGGCCAGGGATTTTGATTTTTTTGGTGAATTTTCATTTCACTCATTTCTCCTCCAAGACAAAAACCAACAGCAAGTGAGGATGTGGGTGATTCAAGCAGGGGAAGAGGAACTGACCCCAGATGTGGTTTTCAGATAGACGCACCTAGAGTAATCTCTTGTCATACAGGGTGTGATGCTGCTTCATCTGGAAACACTGACCCTGTTTTGCCTTTTTGGTTAAGACCACACTGTTCCCCTTTGGCTGCTGGAAGCTTCCTAGAAGTGTGAGTCAAGTCCCACAGGAGCTGTATGCAGGGCTAGGAACGGTTCTCCACAACCTTCTCTTCCCATTTTGCTCAGTACAGGACCATGAAAAGAAAATAATTCCTAGGGCTGGAGCGACCTGTTGATTTAAGTGTATCAGATAGAAATTATGTACATTGAAGCTCAGTCAGGGCTGGGAAGGTGCTCCCTGTGACCAGTGGGTGTAGGGCTGAGAGCTTCCTCAGCTGTGAGTGCACAGTGACATCCAGTGGCAGGGGACACTGCCTGTGGCTCTGCTGGCCAGGTCCGTTGGTCTCCTGGCAGGGTTTGCCACGCTCCTGGGCTTCAGGGAGCAGAGCCAAAGTTGTTCCCCTCATCCCAAAGGTACCTTAGCTGCCATGACGAGGCCACACATCCCCTTTGATGTCACACCTGGGTGCTCTGGAGAAGCTTTTCATGTCACAGACTCCATATGGTGCCACTGGGAACTGAGGAGATGTTCTTAGTGACGTTCCTCTCTTTCAGATTTTCTTCAATGACCCGGCGCAGGAGCCGGCTGAGGACGTGTTCCTGACAGAGCTGTGCACCCAGGGGCAGGACAGCATCTCCCACAGAGGTGTGTGTGTCCCACCAAGCTGAGCCCTGCAGCAGGGGCTGCCCACCTGGCTGGGGGTCCTGCTGTCCCCAGACCCCGCTCACCCTGTCCCTCAGCCTGCAGCATTCCAGGCCGTGCCATGGGGCAATAGCCCTTGTTCTCTGACAAGCAGGAGCTCCCCTAAACACCCCATCTCCCTCTTGAGCACATAAAACCAGGCTAAATGAGAGACCTTGTGGTCACTTGGCTCCTGGTCTCAACCAGCTTTTGTAGACTGTGCCTTTGGTTGGCTCCAGGACCCTCTGAAGCTGTATCAGAACCCTTATTTTGTTGAGTAAATAAGCTGGGCTTTACATCTGTCCCCTTTGCCACATGCTTTTCCTATCAGAAATCCAGCTTCCTTCAGCTTCCAGTTATGGAACAAAAGTGCTTGAAGGCTGGACCATTACAGAATCACAGAATCATAGAATTGATTGGGTTGGAAAAGACCTCCGAGATCATCAAGTCCAACCCTTGGGCCAACTCCACTCCCTTTACCAGATCATGGCACTCAGTGCCACGGCCAAGCTCAGGTTAAAAACCTCCAGGCATGGGGAATCCACCCCCTCTCTGGGCAGCCCATTCCAATGCCTCAGCACTCTCTCTGCAAAGAAGTTTTTTCTGATCTCCAACTTCATTTTCCCCTGGCAGAGCTTGAGCCCCCCATGCCCCCTTGTCCTATTGCTGAGTGTTTAGAAGTCAGCCCTTCCATCAGTGCACTGTGGTGTCCAATCCAATGGATGTTTGCCACTGAGGTTGAGCACAGACCCTACAGTGAGTCCATCTCACTGGACCTGCTGGGTGCACTGAGCCTCAGCTCCTGCAGGCCAGGAGAGAAGGGACAATGTGCCAGAGCACTGTGCCATGGAGGGGGTGGCTCATCCCATGGAAGGACCCCTCTCTGCTCACCACAGACAGGTGGGATGAGTGAAACTTCAATTTCACTTTGTTCCCTCCTTGCAGAATTAAGCGTGACCAAGAAGAAAACAACTCTGGATGGCCCTGGCATAGATCTCACAGTAGCATACAAAAAGGTGAGCAGCCCAAAATGTCTCTGCTCACAGGGATCCCCAGCATGTTACAGATCTCCTCAAAGAAGGAGGACTCTGGTTCTCCTTCTTTCCTCTGGAATGGCACTCCAGGAGAGGACAGAGAGGTTGTGGTGAGATTTTAAAGCCTGGCAGTTGCTTTGTGTTTGTGAAAACCTACCCCAGACCTCTCCATGACCAACCTCTCTGTCAGGGGCAACTAACAGAGCCTTCCCTGCAGGTTGTGGTGAGCAACCGGGAGAGGGAAGTGGACATGTCGCTGCGCTCCACAGGTCTGGTGATGAAAGCCATCCCTTCCGAGGAGGCTGAAGGTGGGTTCTTCCTGCTTGGAACCATATGAGGAGGGGTTTCTGAGTTTTCAGGTACTCAGTAGAGTAAACTATATCACAATCCTTAGCACCAATTGGCTTGGGCTGTGGGGTTGAATTAGTAATGGATATATGTTGGTGTCACCACAGTCTGGTTGTTTCCTCATGGATGAGGTGTCTGAGGCTCAGACATGGCCTAAGCTTTGCAGCATCTTCCTTTTGCTCCAGCCTTGCTCCTTCACCTTAGCACAGCCTCTAAGCTTTCCGCCCTGAGCACCCCTACACAATTCCTTGGCCCGTGGAGCTTGCTAGAGTCCTCCTTCTCTGCTGTCCTGTGTATCCCATAGGCAGTGCAACCAGATATGGGATATGGTACCAGTCCCACTGAAAGCTGGGCTGACATCATGCCATGGTCTGAGATTAACAGGCTGCTTCTATTGCAGACCTGGTGTGTCTGAATGTGACCATCACTGAAATCGTCAGGATCAACCACCTGTCAGGACGGTCATTCTCAGTAAGTATCTGTGGGATCCTCATGACCCTGGAAGGGTTGGTCACTGCATGGAAATCCCTTACAACAACAGTGAAAGGTGGAAACACTCTGTGGGGAGGAGAAGACTTTGGGACCACCCCGCTCAAGAGAACATTATGCAATTGCTTTCCATGGAAAAGTCCAGATTTTTGAGCCAAAGCCCAAATGCCATGGAATCCTGCCACAGGAGACCCTGAGTGACTGAGCTGTGTCCACAGGGGCAAAGTAGAGAAATCAAGTCCTTGTGGCTCCACTCGGGTGCAGGAAAGGGTCTGTAGTTTAGCTGCCAACTCCATGAACTCCACACCTTCAGCTGCAGTACCCTCCCCAGACCCCACATACTATTCTCCACAGAGATCACAAAAAATAATTTCACAAAGCATAAACATGAAGCATAAAATTAAATATATCTATTTATCAGCTCAGAAAGGTGGATATGTTAGAGAGGGGACTGAAGTCTTGGGCTTCTGTCCTTTTTTTTTTTTTGCATGACAGTTCCCAGAGGCAACGTGGGAACGTGTCACTGCAGTTTGGGTGGCATGAAGTGTTAGTGTGCCTTGGTCATTCAGGCCCTGAGGCCTCCAGTCTCTCAGCTTGTGGTTTTGGGTAGCCAGCACTTTTTTGCTTGTTTTCACCTGGCTTTTGGGAACACCAAGGTGCTGCAGCCACAAAGATATCCCACAACCATGGGGAACAGACCAAGTCCCACATCAAACATCCAAAAGCTTGCAGCCCAGGCGAGCATTGCCAGTTTGGAAAGTCTACCCTTATAGAACTTGACCAGGTTGGGATTACAGAAAAAAAATGTTGCCTTGTGTCACATCTGAGGTTAAAAAATATAACCAGAGAAATGTCTTCATCTATTCCTTTCATACCCATCATGCACACACCATCCACCACCACACAGCCAAGAGACGGGAGGGACACACTCACTGGGCTCCTCCTCCTCTCTCTATCCAGGCTGTGGCAAACAGGTTGAAAACACAAAATATCAAAATCAGGAGCACAGAGCAGAGACCCTTCACGGTGCAGCTGGACAAGGACAGCAGAAGAACCTACAGGAACGTGATCAGGTGAGAGTGCCACGTGTGCCAGGGTCTGCACACCCCCCTCAGTCACCTTGCATCCTTCCTGGAAGGGCTGTTTCCCAGGGAGTCCTAGTCCTCATCCTCATGTGTGCCAAAAGACCTTCTCCAGGGAATGCAGGGCAGGGTGGTGCTCTCCTACCTTTGTGTTTTCAGGTGTTGGGGTAAGAAACAAAATGGTTCATTAAGACAGCAGAAGAATAAGCACCTCCAGGGACATACAGATCTCAGATCTCCTGAATTACCTCATAAGGCTGATGCTCTCTCCACTGACTGTATCTCACACCAGGGAGTCTCAAGGGGTAGAGAATCCATCCCTGTGAAAATGGCAGGGATTAATGTGCCTACAGCAGTTGCAGTGACATGTGATGTTTTGGAAGCTGACAGGCAGTTCAAGGTCCATGAGCCTCATGGAACATACATAAACTGCGAATTCCTGAGGATCAGACTGAGCCAGGACATGGGTGGTGTGGTCAAAATAACACACATCAGCTCATCCTTCCAGCCAAACAAAACTGAAAAAAGCATCAAAGCAGCTGCACATTTGAGTGTGACCATCCTGCCTCAGCAGTCAGTGGAGAGATCTGCTGTTTGGCCTGAGATCAAGCTCTGGCCCTAAAGGGCAGATCTGTAATGCACTAAATGTGTTCTTGTACTCTTGCAGCCTCGAAGTGTCTCCTTGCCCAGAGCCCAGCTACTGCTTGCAAAAGACAAGGACAATGAAATTCAACCTTCACCAAACAGAAGATGTGGGGCTTGTGAAATATATGCCCAAGTCTCTGCTCTTGCCCATCAACACGTTTGCAGGCGTCATGCAGTGAAGAAAACGAGAAAAAGCTGCTGTGGGAGATGTGCCATTGGGTCATCACACAGGACATGGGTAAAGAAAACACACTAAAAGACACCAATGGTGATTTTACAATGGCAGTGGTGTGAAAGAGGTGGATAGGGCATGGGGGGACAGCCATGCCCTGCTGGGTGCCAGTGTGACCATGGCTAACAGCCCCCTGCCCAGGGGCAGAGTCTTGCTGCAGAACTGAGTTTTAACCTTTTGCACACGTCAGGGAAAACCTCTGAGCTTCTTCATTTCAGGAAGACTGGGGCAAATCTGGCTGAGGTGGTGGTGCTCTCTGTGCTGTGCTGTGGATCCCAGGGCAGTTGCTAGCAGTAATATTTATTTTGGTGATGTCTCACAGCCCAGCATGGGATCAGGGCCTGACTGTTGAGTTCTGCACAGAAAACTCTTCATTCTGGCACAGGGTGATGTGTTTGAGCAAACCAGCAATTACTCCCCTGACTGATTTAGGAAACCTCATTGTAGGCCTGACCACAACAGGGAGAGAATGTGCGCTCAACGTGGCTTCCCTGGAAGTCAGTGGAAAACCTGCTGTTGTTTCAAAGCAGCTACATGGAATAAGGATGAATGGTGTGAAACAGGGATGTGGGAAATCTGGTGCAATATTTGGCAGTGAGGAACAGGGCAAGGACTGCTCATGCTACCCAGGAAGTGCTGAGGGATATGCTTGGCTATGAATGGTTCTACTTGAAGAAGAGACCTTCACTGGAGCAGATGATGGAGGCTGCATGGCAGGTCTTGGACATCTGAGCTGTACCTTGGAGTCCACCTGGGATTTTGCTGTGGATTCACTATGCAACCTCTCTGCATCTTGTCTGGAACCTCAGGGGTGCTGGTTGCATTCCTCCAGTTGTACATCCTGAGAACAACCCCCTACAATCCCAGCGGGACTGGACCTCTCTCCCATGAGATCATCCAGCAATTTCTCTGTGTCCCAGCCTGCCTTGCAGTCCTGGTTTGGTCTGTGTCTGCTGTGTTGTGCAGAAGAGTGTTCCTGGGATGGATGGATGGATGGATGGATGGATGGATGGATGGATGGATGGACGGACGGACAGGATGCCTGAAAGACTTCTTTGTTCTTTTCCTCTGCTGCTCCCATAGTGTAGAAACCCTCCCCTGGTTTGCAGATGGACCAGACTGAGAAGGCACAGCTCCTGCTTCCTCCAGGCTCAGAGTTCAGTGTTCAGGATGATCCTGAAGGAAAACCTTGTTTTCATTCCGGTTTTTGGCTGACTGAAATAATAAATAAGATCTAGTGTGTGTTTTTTGACTTCCTGAATGTGATCTGTGGTTTCTGGAGTGTCTCCAGGGAGTCCTCCCTAAATTCACATTGGAGGAATTTTGGGTCATTCCTTCTATGACACTATCATTTTTTTCATTCTCTTGGCTCCCAAAAACTCATTACCTGGGCTGCCTTCACTTAGCTGTGTTTGCTTGGATCATCAGTGCAAAGAAAGTGTCCTTTATCTTTGTAGATGTACATAGCAGCTCTTCCCAGTCATCTCTGGCTGACACTGATGGGGAATTCCTGGAGCCAGCTGAAAGGCCACAATGAGGTCACCCCAAAGCTTCTCTTCTCCAGGCTGAACAATCCCAGTTCTCTCAGCCTTTGCTCACAGCAGAGGTGGTTCTTCCCTCTGATCATCTTGGTGGCCTCCCCTGGACTATATCATGCATGTTTTTGTTACATCCAGATGCCTTCTCCAGTTCTGCCTGTGTGCTCAGCTTGTGACTGAGCAGACACACCTTTCCGGCTGCTGCTGATGCCAAGCTGGCTTGGCCAAAGTCCACGTGTGTCCCTGTGACTTGCTGTGTCACCTCACAGTGTTGGCTGTGTCATGCCAACCCTGGCTCCCACCATGAGTCACTGCCAACTCCTCCTCCTGCACAAACCAGCCTGGCCAGAGCAGCAAACAGCACCTTGGCACTTGCAGGGCGTTCAGGTGATCCCCAATATGGGAGCTCTGCATTCTGGACAACGTCCTTCTTCCATCACCTTTCTCAAAATAGCACTTTGGACAACTAAAAACATCCAAAGCTGTAAATTATTAAACACTTTGTGAAAAAATTAATATGAAACACCTGTTTTCCAGGGAGCTCTACTGAAATTAAAGAGGCAGAGTGAAGCCAGAGGTAAAAAATCCTGATATAGGTCATTTTTGCATACAATGATTATTCATCTCCCACCTGCTCCATGTGGAAAGCTACAGACTGATGGAGGAAGAGGACACTGTTAAACATTAATCCACCATGAATGGTGGATCAATGAGTCTTTGTTGTATGACTTCCCCAGCAGCAGCACTGCAAGGTGCCAGGAATAAATCAGCTCTAACAGCACTGTTCCCAGCCCCATCCATATTTCATATCCCTCAGGGTGAGTTCACAGCTCTCTGCTCAGGCAGCTCTTCCCTCTCCTTGCCTGACCTCACTGAGCCCTCCACGGCCACCCAAAACTCAGGTGAACCTGAGCCTTTGAAACTCCCTCAGGAACATTCCAGAGAAGCTGAAAGGCAGGAGTGATGCAAAAAGGGTTTGTTGCTTGCTGGGGGATTAGGATGTAAATTTGTTTTGTAACCTTCATAGAAATAAGCCCTGGGAGCCATCTGGCTGCCTCTACAAGGGAGTTGTGGGGTTGGGTTAGAGTTACCTGTGGTTAGAGGGGTGGATTCGGCTTCCCAGAAGGACCTGTGAGTGGGTGGGGGATCCAGGCTAGCCCTGACAGTGATGGATAGGGACAGAGAGAGAGCCCTGACACGTGAATGAGGCAACTCCAACAAAACCCAGTGCCAGAGTGATGCCTTCTTCCACTGTAGTGACCACTCCAGTACCCAGGCTGGCCCAGCACATCCCTGCAGCAGGGCTGAGAGGAGAAGGGGGCAAGGGGCAATGGGCTCAAACTGAAAAAGCCAAAAATCAGGTCAGATATTGGAAAGAAATCCTTCCCTGTGAGGGTGGGCAGGCCTTGGCACAGATTGCCCAGAGAAGCTGTGGCTGCCCCATCCCTGGAAGTGTCCAAGGCCAGGTTGGACAGGGCTTGGAGCACCCTGGGAGAGTGGAAGGTGTCCCTGCCCATGGCAGGAGGGTAGGTCTGGATGATCTATAAGATCCCTTTCAACTCAAACCATTCTGTGTTTCTATGACCCCCAAACACCAGATGGAGCTGCTCAGCCCCACCGTGGCCCCAGGGACCTCCTTGTCCCCCGGGGAACTGCAGCAGGAGGCAATCAGGACCAGCATTGCAGGAGTGGACCCGGACAGGACCAGGACCAGGACCAGGGCTGAGGGGTCACAGCAGTGTGGGAAAGCCTGTTCAGCCTCGAGAAAAGATGACTGAGAGGGGACCTCATTACTGTGCATAAATATCTACAGGGGGTTGCCAAGAGGCTGGAGATAAAGTGCTCAGGACTGCCCAGCAATGGAACAAGAAGCAATGGGCACAAAGTGATGCCCAGGAAGTTCCACCCGGACACGAGGAAGAATTTCTTTGCTGTGCAGTGACTGAGCACTGGAACAGAGAGAGGGTGTGGAGTCTCCTTCACTGGGGATATTCCAGAGCCGTCGGGACACAATCCTGTGCCAGGCGCTCTTGGACGGACGGCCCTGCTAAAGCGGGGAGCTGGGACTTGGGTCCTCCAGCTTGACGCGCTCCGGGATTCTGAGGGAAGGGGACACTCCGGAGCATTCCCCTCTCGGCCGGCAGACGGCGAGCCGGGCCGGAGCTCCGGGAGCGCCGGGGTGGGGACAGCGGGACCGCCAGGGTGGGGACAGCGGGACCACCGAGGGTGGAGGCACCGGGACAGCCGGAGCTCCGGGAGGGCCGGGGGTGGGCACAACGGGACCGCCGAGGGTAGGGACACCGGGACCCCCAGCGGTGGGGATAGTGGCACCACTGAGGGTGGGGACAGCGGGACCACTAGGAGTGGGAACAGCGGGAGCGCCGGGGGTGGGGACACCAGGACCGCCGAGAGTAGGGACACCAAGACCGCCGAGGGTAGGGACACTGGGACCCCCAGCGGTGGGGATAGTGGCACCACCGAGGGTGGGGACAGCGGGAGCGCCGGGGGTGGGGACACCGGGACCTCCGGGGTGGGGATACAG
>VWZD01005508.1:26536-42408 GCA_013396695.1 Sakesphorus luctuosus | reverse complement strand
TGCGGGGCGCTGGCAGACCCGGCGCCGCCCCGTTCCTCACGCTGTCCCTGCGGCTGCTGGCGCTGCCCGCCCCGCTCGTGGGCGCCGTGGCCGCGGCCCGGCACCTGGCGGCGGCCCTCGGAGCTCCGCTGTGCTGCCCGCGGGGCCGCGCCAAGCGGCGGCTGCTGGCGGCGGGGTCGCTGCTGGGCTCGGCCGGGGCCAGCCTGCTGCTCACACTCATCCCGCCCGCGGGACACGCGAGCTGTGAGCACGGGATGCTCCCCGTGGTGCCCATCGAGGTGCCCAGCACGGCGCCCAGCACCAGCGCAAGCACCTACAGTGCGCTGACCACGAGTGCTGTGGCGGACGCCAAAGCTGTGTCGAAGGAAGCGGGGAGAACCACGGCGGGTGTGCTGGCAGCGGGCAGGGAGCCAGAGCCGAGCAGTTCAGCTTTCCAGGGGTTATTTGGCACGACGGATGCACTTAGGGAAAACGGCAGAGAGGTTGGTGAAGGTGGTACAAAGGCAAATGTCTACTTGCATGGTCCTTCTGGCTGGACAACTCCTGTGAAAGGCATTAACCGGGAGACACAAGAAGCAGAAAGTCTGACTTCCTATAGACCTCCCTTCCCTGGACTCGAGGAGGAAACGAACAGTCTGGGTTCTACTACAGCTGATCTTGCTGATAACGCTGAGGAAATCCTTTCTGCTACTGCAAGTAATGAGCCTTCTTTGATTAAAACAACTCTTCTCACTGCTGGAGGTGCTTATGTGTCTGAAAACTTCTCAGACACTCAAGATACCAACTTTGCAGCAGTGCAAAGCATCTTCCAGGACAGAAAACATCAGATCTTTCTCATGGTCCTGGGTGCTGTAGTGCTTTGGGAGCTGTTGGCCACTTCTCTGGAATGGACAGTGGACGAGGGTCTCTATGAGTACCTGGACTTGGTTGACGCCACCGACAGGTACAGCAGGCTGTGGGTGTGGAGTTACCTGGGCGCGGCTCTCGGTGCCTGTGGCGCTGCCGTCCTGGTGGATCAGCTCAATTGCTTCCTCAGCGGCTCCATCTCCCGCCTCGCCGTCCACTTCTACGGCTACGCAGTCCTGGCGACTCTCGCCCTGCTCATCAGTGTCTTTCTTCCCGTCCACATTCCCAGGAAAACCGACCGTGTTGGCAGAACAGCCAAAGCCCTGGCGCTGCTGTGGAGCGATGGCCGGGCGCTCCTGTACGCTGGCACCGTCTTCCTCACCGGTGCCGCCAGCTCTGCCGGGCACAACTTCCTCTTCTGGCAGATGCAGGACCAGGGCAGCAGCGAGCTCCTCATGGGGCTCTCAGTGGCCGTGGGGCTGTTTGCCGAACTGCTGCTTTCTTCCTTCAAGGGGAAGCTGCTGAGCGCTTTCTCGAGCGGCAGTATCGCCGCGGTGAGCCTGAGCCTGCTGGCGGCACAGCTGCTCTGCTACTCCTTCCTCCGGGCTCCCTGGGCAGTGCTGCCCGTGCAGGGGCTCTCGGCCTTCAGCAGCGGAGCGCTCTGGTGGGTGGTGGATGGCACCGCGGCTGGCATCGCCACGCCGGGCACGGAAAGGTCACTGCTCGCCGCGCTCCGGGGTCTCTGCTGCGGAGGAGGGGCGAGCATGGGCAGCCTGGCAGGGGGGTTTGTGGTGCAGCACTTTGGGCTGGCAGTGCTGTTCAGGGCGTGCTGCGTGGGCCTGGGGTTGTGGATTTTCCTGTTTTTAATTGTCCAGTCTAAGCTGCCACGGCAGAAAAAAATTAATTATTCTCGCCTGCTGGCTGCAGATTCCAGTGATATGAGTGACTCTGAGGAGGAGGACGAGAAGGACTGGCTGGTAAGAGCTATGAAGGATGAAAGCTTTAGCAGGAATTGGATGCAACACTCCAGGATCAACTAATACTTGAATGTGTGGGGTAGAGTGAATACGTGGTGTGATGATGATGCCCAGAAATTACTATTCATTCTAAAGTGCTAAATATATACAGTCTATATCTGACAGGAGAGTTTTTTATTTTTTAAAAATTTGTAAATCTTATTTTCTTACTGTATGGATTTCTTGTAATCTTTTTTCCTTTTTGACTTAATAATTGTGCTTCCAACATCCTAATCAGGTATTTTAGATATACATTTTCTGGAATGAATGTAGCTGAGTTTCTAGTCAAAAAGCAAACCTAAAGTGAGTTGTTTCTCCCAGAGCTGATGCTGAAGCTGTGAGTGAAAGCTGTGGCCTGTGCTGTGCCACAGTCAAATGGAAACTACTGTCATGCTGATAGCACAGGAAACTCAAGGTGTCTGTGAACTCTTTGCCTTATAAGGGGCATGAATAAAAAATGGTTCAGTTGCTTTGATTTGATTTGTAAAATTAAGTTTTGCTGCAGGCTGTCTGCCTTGCCCTGTTTTGTCCTTTAAATATGTGGTTAAGTGTGCTTCTGCTTGAAATCTGCTGGAAAAAAACTCCATGTGTGCTCACAGCCAGTGCCTGTGGCTGTCCCAGCCCAGCCTGGGCACTCCTTTGTGTGGATTTATGGAAGGTGTGACCAGAAATCCGGGTGACCAGGAAGCAGCCAGGCCTCTTGGCTTGTGTCGCTTCTGTGGGCTGGGAATTACATACTGGGCAATATCCATTCAGCCTTGGCACTGGTGGAAGCTGGTGACCCTCCCTGGGTCAGCTTGGCCTGAGGGCATCCCCTGTGCCAAACCCAGAGGGATCCTCAAGCTGCCTGTGTGGGTGAACACAGGCAGGGAGGCAGCAGGACAATCACAAACCCACGGGTGGAACACAGAGAGGTGCATTTATTTCTGTTCCCTGCTAACTGGGGGATCCCTGCAGCAACACCTGGGCACTGTTACAGGAGCAGAGAGCAAGCACTCAGTCCGTGCCGGAGTATCACAGGCTTATCAAGGGTTATTCCCCGCTGCGAAGTCACTTGTTTACTGCCCTCCTCCCCAGTCTTCCTCTTTTAACCCATTCCTCCCAACACTGCCTCACCTGCCTTGCCTTCACCTCAAAGGTACACAAATTTCAGCATCTCTCCAGGAGGTAAGATTTACTTACAAATGAAAAATCAGTGGTCTGATCTCATTAAAAGATCCTTAAATGAGCCTTAGAATCCCCTCAGCCACCATCAAAAGCTACTGTCAGTTTATTAAATACTTCCTTGGACAAGGAGCTGCATCATTTCTTGCAGAGGGATAGATTTTAATAACATTTGCCTCGCTGGTTTGCAATGCCTGAGACAAGGCAGCTGAAAAAGGCAGAATATTTATTTAAATGCATATTTAATATGTCATATGCAAATGGCCTTGCAATCTGTCACCCTGCTGTGTTCTGGCCTTGGCAGGAAGCAGTTGGAGACAAGGAAAAGACACGCCTTGGAGATAATCTCTTTCTCTGTATGCATCGATTCCACATTATCTGTACATCAGATGCTTTCGGGGTAATTAGCTCTCTCTTTTCCTGGCACAAATCCTCAGTGCCATGCAGAATACTCTGCTGGAATGGCTCTATAGATAGAATTGTACTCGTGCCAAAAATAGCTGGAACTTTTTATTAAGATGTTATCTTCTCCCAGGAATTCAAACACAGTTGAGAGCAATTTCAGTGTCAAGAATTTATCCTGCCCTTATTATCATATAACACCTCAGGAACAAAACTTGTTAATAGAGCATCAGATACATCCCTGCAAGCAGCACAACCCAGAGCCGCCAGTGCTTTTGTGAGAGAAACAGAAATAGCTGGAATGGCTTAAAATGCAGTTTCTTCTTTAGCTGGAAGTGCCTGCCCTGGATTGAAGCCAATTACCTGGGTGAGATGTGCTCTTTTTATCTGCTCCAGCACAGCAGCAGCTGCTGCAATTCCAGCTTTGCAAAGAGAAGCCTTGGAATGGCAGGTGCTGGTGCAATCCAGCTGTGGAGAGGGGTGGGGGCTGCCTGGCGGAGCCCTGGGTGGCTCCCCTGGGATATTTCCTCATTTTTGGGAAGGTGTTCCCAGCCAATGCTGCTCTGAACAGGCAGGATTTAAGGTATGGCCCAAAGCTGAATTTCTATGTAATAATGCTGCATAATAAGATTATATTTTTAAATTATCCATCCAGTAAACACATTTGGTGCTTATTCTGAGTAGAGTCATATTTATACAGTTTGAAATACGTTCTGAATTACAAACCTCTGTGGAATGAATGTGGCAGAGGCTCATTCACTGAAGATATTGATTTAACCACCACTTTGGTTAAATCGTTTTCCGCTGAGGTTTCGCCCTGCTCTGTGTGTGAGCTCTACAACACTGGGGAGTCAATTCCTCCTTTCCAATGCTCACAGATCCTCCAAGTCAAAAGGGCAAGGAAGAAAGTGAACTTAAATTGTTCTGTGTGAGCCCTCTTTGCTCTGAGCGTGGCTTTGTTGTAGTTGCAGAAGTAAGAATGTGCCTCAGCATTCAATGCTGTTGGGAGTAAGATTTTAATGCAGAAGAACCAAACTACCTTTAGAGAAAATTGATGATGTATTTCCAACCACATCAGAGATTATTTTTGCATTACTTTGCAACTATTTGCAAAAAAAAAAAAAAAAAAGTTAAAACTTCTGTTTCCTTAAGTTTTTATTCTTAAGCAGCAGTGGTAAAAATGATTACAAGATCATGTAAGATTTTACTCTTTGCCCACTTCGTGGTGACCTTTGAGCCAATTTTAAAGGCTTATATGTAGAAATACCAATTTTTTCCCCTTTAGTGTCTGTCCAGGGTCTAAGTGGATCTGTATCCTTCTCTGGACACAATTAGATGTAATTGAGCTCAGGAATCAAAGCAGAGTTAGTGTTGAGGAACAAGTTCCACACAATGATGGTCTTTGTAGCTCTTAGATTTTAAATTTGACATAGCTGAGTGCATGAGTACTTTGTGAGAAGTTTCAAAGGAGCTGAGTAAATGAGTTTTATTAGATGAGACACCATTTCCCATAAAATAACAGATGTCTTTGCTTATCATGAAACAATTTAGATGTTGTCTGTGCAGGTGGTTTTGGGATTAGGATGACCTGGAGGCTGAGTAACAACATGCATCTTTATCCTGCTTTGTAACAACTTTCCCCCAAGTTATAAGGGAACTAAAATTGCAGATTCTGTCTTTATTTTATGATGGGATGTTGCAAACATGATCCAAGAGTGTGCCCAGGTGGCCAAGAAGGCCAATGGGATCCTGGCCTGGATCCTAACTAGCGTGGCCAGCAGGCCCAGGGCAGTGAGCCTTCCCCTGGCCTCTGCCTTGGGGAGGCCACACCTTGAGTGTTGTGTTGAGTTCTGGGCCCCTGAGTTGAGGCAAGAGATTGAGGGGCTGGAGCGGGGCCAGAGAAGAGCAACGAGGCTGGAGAAGGGAGTGGAGCACAAGTGCTGGGGGGAGAGGCTGAGGGAGCTGGGGGTGTTTGTGCTGGAGAAGAGGAGGCTGAGAGGTGACCTCAGCACTGTCTGGAAGTGCCACATCAGGGAAGTTGTGGCCAGGTGGGGGTTGGTCTCTTCTCCCAGGCACTCAGCAATAGGACAAGGGGGCACGGGGGGCTCAAGCTCTGCCAGGGCAAATTGAAGTTGGAGAGCAGAAAAAACTTCTTTGCAGAGAGAGTGCTCAGGCATTGGAATGGGCTGCCCAGAGAGGGGGTGGATTCCCCATCCCTGGAGGTTTTTCAAGTGAGCTTGGCCGTGGCACTGAGTGCCATGATCTGGTAAAGGGAGTGGAGTTGGCCCAAGGGTTGGACTTGATGATCTGGGAGGTCTTTTCCAACCCAATCCATTCTATGATTCTGTGATTCTATGAAATGTTTCCTTCTGCTCCTCTCTGTGTGCACCTCACATCTGTGATTGACTGAAATAGGGTGGTACTCTCAGAGTAGGAAGTTGGGGAAAACTCAGTGGGCACTGATCCTTAAATGTTCATTTTTCTGGTGGATCTGATCAGCATAGTAAGATCCTTTCCAGGACTCTCCAAAGATTTCTGTTATTCATCCAGCAACCACAGTGTGACTCTTCATAGGCTGTGGTGAAACCTGCCCAAATGTATTCACAGAGAGGTTTTTGTGTCTTTCTAATGAATCATTTCACAGTATTTCAAGTACATTCTATGTAAGGTAAGTCCATTTCAAAAGGAGAGAATGATGGGTTTGGGAGCTGGGGTCCCCATCACAAGACTGCAAGGACAGAAAGGACATGGACCTGTTGGAGCCAGTCCACAGGAGGCCACCAAGATAGTCAGAGGATGGAGCAGCTCTGCTGTGAGGAAAGGCTGAGAGAGTTGGGATTGCTCAACCTGGAGAAGAGAAGCTTCAGGGTGACCTCATTGTGGCCTTCCAGGACCTGAGGGGAGCTACAAGAAGGATGGAGCAAGACTATTTCCAAGGGCCTGGAGTGACAGGACAAGGGGGAATGGCTTCAAACTGACAGAGAGTAGAGTTAGCTTGGATATTAGGAATAAATCCTTCCCTGTGAGGGTGGGCAGGCCCTGGCACAGGTGCCCAGAGAAGCTGTGGCTGCCCCATCCCTGGGAGTGTCCAAGGCCAGGTTGGACAGGGTTTGGAGCAACCTGGGATGGTGGGAGGTGTCCCTGCCCATGGCAGGGGGTGGAATGGAATGGTCTTCAGTGTTCCTTGCAGCCCAAACCATTCTGTGATTCTATGATTCTATTTATCAGGAGAGAGCAAATGTAAGGGAGTCTCTGCTAATCTGCACTGTACATTTCTCAGGGAACAGATAACTTTTGCTCTGCATGGTTTCTCCCTGTTTTTTTCTGGCCATTGGCATTTTTTTCATTTTCAACTGTGACCCCAAATGTAGAGGTGAGTATGAGACAACTTTATAATTAACTTTTGCTTCACTTTTGATATATTGAGAAGTCTTACCTGAGGAAATCAAGGAACAGAGAACTTAGTTATCTTATCATGACCCACCCCAGCTCCAGTACAGCAGACAGGGAAGTTGTTGGTGACATGATTTTGTTTTTGAAAATGTGAGAACATGTCTGCCTCCAGTCAGGTTGAAAGGTCAGACCTTTGGAGGCAGTTACAGCACTGAAAGCAGAAGGCTTGTGTCAACGCGGGGGTTTGTTGTTAGTAAAAGGAATTTGGAGCCAGGAAACATAATCCCATGCTGAAATACCTTTAATTCAAAGCATGAATTGAAACCCACAAACCTGATTTTTTGACAAACCTTAAGCAAAATAAACTTAGTTAATTCTCTGAACTAGTTATTCTGACTTCTACATCCCTCCATAAGAACAGGCATTCAGGTCCTTGGGACCACAATGCTTTCTTAAGGTATCTGTCACCAAGATGCATCTGAGTTGGCAGTGTAGGGTGCAAGTGTCATCTTGGAAGCATTTTTGAAGATGCAGAATTTGTTCTGAATGGTATCTGCTGTTTGCTGTCGAGAACTTCAAGTGGGAGATTGTGTTACTGTGCATGGTACTGGCTGGGGCTGTGATTGGAACCCTGTACCACATACAGGTGCTTTCTGCAGAAGGGACTGTACACAGAGAATATTTGCACCAATGTGAGTCACCTCAAGGCCCACTAAAACTTCTCAGCCTCAGAATTCAATGACACAGAACATACCTGGGTAAAGGAAAAAGCCTGTCAGACAGTTGGTGTGGAGCATTATGGTTCCTGTATTATGTGGCTGCACCCAATTTGCATTTACCTCTGCATATAATGATTCCATTCCACACAGCAGAACAAATGGCATGTGTTAATTGGATCATAATTCTGTGTGTGATACTGGCCTGTTTGATTTAGTCCCATGCTTTTATTAAGAATATAGTGAGTGTATTGAATGTGTTAAAGTCAAGTTGCAGCCCACAGCAGATCTGGCTGCTCTTGGCAAAAGTCATTCTGCAGAATATTCAAAACTGGTTAATATAATTTGCAGGTTCATTTTCTGTGCACTGGGGAGCAACCTAAACAAGGTGAGTCACTCTAGACCTGAGATCATAGTTCTAGAGATGGTGGATGCTCATCGTTTAATGAGCTGAGGAACAGCCACTTCATGACTATCCTTACACTTCACATGAAAACAACCGAACCAATCAATCCCAGAGCTGTGTCCCTCAGCTGGCCTTCTCCTGTCCAGCTGGGAGCTGAAAGCACAGTGCAGTGTCTTACAAACTCAGGGCATTTCCAAACAATCCATTTGAATACTGAAGCTGTTTTTCAAGGATCATTATTTCAGCTCTGGGGTCTGTTACAGCCCAGCTCTGTGGCCTCGTGGCTTTGTGCTCTTCCTAGCCAAGCAGTGATCCCGTGTTCTCAGAGGATTTCTGGAGCCAGGTGCTCCTGCGGCTGCCCACAGTGCACTGATTGCTGCTGCATTTCTAACTCAGAGTAGCAGCTCCCATATCTTGTTTTTATCCCCTGTTTTTACAAGACTTAATTCTTGTTCTGTTCTTGCAAGCCACAGTTATCCTCAAAAATGAAGCACCAACTCCCTTGCATATGTTCTGGTTTAAATCACTGAACTGGATCAAAAGCCAGGAGCCCCTGCCTGGCTTTTGGAGATGGAAATTCCAAGATTTTGCTCAGATTTATGTCCATTCCAGTAGGTACTCATACAGGTGAGCTCAGCAGCCTGTTTCAGTGGGGAGGGGACAGCTGGTGAGGTGAGGATGCAGCTGGTGTTCTGTGTAGGGGCTGCCCTCCCACACCCCTCCCTTGTGTTGCTGTGCCTCTTTTAGAATCACAGAATCATAGAATGGGTTGGGTTGGAAAAGACCTCTGAGATCATCAAGTCCAACCCTTGGGCCAACTCCAGTCCCTTTACCAGATCATGGCACTCAGTGCCACGGCCAAGCTCAGGTTAAAAACCTCCAGGGATGGGGAATCCACCCCCTCTCTGGGCAGCCCATTCCAATCCCTGAGCACTCTCTCTGCAAAGAAGTTTTTTCTCATCTCCAACTTCAATTTCCCCTGGCAGAGCTTGAGCCCCCCGTGCCCCCTTGTCCTATTGCTGAGTGCCTGGGAGAAGAGACCAACCCCCACCTGGCCACAACTTCCCTGATGTGGCACTTCCAGACAGTGCTGAGGTCACCTCTCAGCCTCCTCTTCTCCAGCACAAACACCCCCAGCTCCCTCAGCCTCTCCCCACAGCACTTGTGCTCCACTCCCTTCTCCAGCCTCGTTGCTCTTCTCTGGCCCCGCTCCAGCCCCTCAATCTCTTGCCTCAACTCAGGGGCCCACAACTCAACACAACACTCAAGGTGTGGCCTCCCCAAGGCAGAGGCCAGGGGAAGGCTCACTGCCCTGGGCCTGCTGGCCACGCTACTTTGGATCCAGGCCAGGATGCCATTGGCCTTCTTGGCCACCTGGGCACACTCTTGGCTCCTCTTGAGCTTCCTGTCCCTCAGTCCCCCCAGGTCCTTTTCTGCCTGGCTGCTCTCCAGCCACTCTGTGCCCAGCCTGGAGCGCTGCAGGGCTTGGGGTGGCCAAAGGGCAGGACCTGCACTTGGCCTTGTTGAACTCCATCCCATTGCAATCAGCCCATCTCTCAAGTCTCTCCAGATCCCTCTGCAGAGCCCTCCTGCCTTCCAGCCCTTGCCCCATGGGGACATCAGAGTCATCTGCAGGCACATCCTAGCAGAGAAATGTGTCCTAGTAGAGGGACCTTCCATGTATTTTGTGGAAAGTGGTGGTGAGGTTTGTGGCTCCATGGGTGTGAATCCTCAGCAGGGTAAGTGCTTCTGCTGATCATAAAACCCTGCGAGCGGGAGGGTTTACAATCCACTCCCCATCCTCACCTTCCCTGCACCAGTTTGCAGGGACAAGCTTCAGGACGGTGGGACTGGTCATTGCTGTGTCCCGCAGGAAACCTTGGCTGGAGAGAGGAGATCACCAAGATCCTTGCTGAGGTGGGTTTGTCAACGTGCTACCAGCCTGGCTCTGGATTCCAAACCAACACATACCTTGGAACATTCTTCAAACACTTGCTGTTGTGTTTTTCCGTAGGGAAAAATACTTCCCTGCTTCGCAGTAGCTTTAGGGGTGCTATTCAGTGCCGTGTTCCCCCTCAGCACCCCCGTGTCCCCCTGTTCGCCTTCAGCGCCCGGAGCCCCCCGGGACCCCCACCCACGGGGCCGCTGTCACTGCCCGTGCTGCTCGTGCTGCGGTTTTTGGGAGGGTCGAGGGAGTGCGAAGCAGCNAGGAGCGGTGGGATCGGTGGGAGAGGAGCGGTGGGATCGGTGGGAGCGGAGCGGTGGGAGCCCCCGCCCCGGAGGAGCGGTGGGAGCAGCAGGAGCGGAGCGGTGGGAGCAGCAGGAGCGGAGCGGCTGGAGCCCCCGCCCCGGAGGAGCACAGCGGGCTGCGCTGCGGATGGAGGGCAGCCGGACCCCTCCCCGGTACGGATCCATGGAATCCACCCGGTGGCCGCCCGCGGGGCCAGGTGAGCGCAGCGGGACCGGGACGGGAGGGGCACTGTCGGAGCCGAACTTCCCCCCGGCCCCGATGGCTCCGGGACTCTCCGGGCACTCGAGCCCTGGGAGCCGGCGGGGAACCGGCGGCTTCATTCACCAAATGGAGCCCCGCGGGTGCTCCCCGAACTGCTACCGGCATTGCAGGAGCCCCGCGCAGCGGCCATCGGGAGTGGGGCAGGAGGAGAAGCATGGATGGATGGATGGATGGATGGATGGATGGGAGGGATGGAAGGAAGCAGGGATGGACGGAAGGAAGGGGTGGCTAGAGGAGAGAAAGGACGGAGAGAAGGGGCTGGGTGGGAGGAGGGGTGGCTGGAGGGTCGCACCCTGCCATCCCGCTGCTGCTGCCCGGGCAGACACGGAGCCGCTGTGCTGCCGTGCCCGGCTGTGGGAATGGCTGTGACCGGGAGAGTGGGGTGCCCGCCCTGCCCTTCACCGTTTTCCCCCCTCTCTGACCTGTCCTTCCAGTACGACAAGGAGTGAGAAGAGGGTGGGATGCCAGCCAAGGGGGTTGCCCTGGGCAGAGTCACTGACCTTGCGGTGGGAGGAAGGGTCGCAGTGCTGGGCTGTGAGCAACATCCTGAGGAGGAGAGGCGCCTGCAGTTCCTCTGCTGTGCCACCTCTGCGACCTCTCCCCTTCCCTATTCCTTTCTGCTACTCCTTAGCCCCTTCCACCCAGAGGGTCAGGTACAGGAAGGTGGAAAGGCAGGGTAGGAGGGACGGAACAAACTCCTGCTTGGCAGCAGTGTGTGTGTGTGGTGCCCACAAAGCTGCTCAGCTCCTCAGTGATCTGAAGTTTTAGTCCTTCTCCTTTGTGCCTTTCAGCACAGTATCCTCCCCAGACCTTCACAGTTGGGGAAGTGTCTGTTGGAAACCCTGCCCTTGGGGGATCTGAGCACTTCCATCACCTGGATCCTCTGCCCCAGAAGCTGGGTGCCCTCGGGGTGGTCCAGAAACTGGTGGTGCTGGGGACCCCTGTGATGGGTGAGAACATGGCAACAGTCAGTGTTTGCTTCTTGAATGCTGCTCTGCTGTTTGCTCTCAATGAAGCCTGTGAAGCCCTGAGCACACACAGACTCTCACCCTGCTCGTGCTCAGGAGGTGACCCTGGGGAGGTACCTACAACAGTGGGGTGTTGCACAGGGGCTTTACTTTAGTAATACCCCGTAAGTCCTCCCGGGGTACCCCACCTGTGAATTCTGGTCCTTTTTACATCTGTCTAATGTGGCCCCACTGCTGCTGGCTGTGCCAGGGGCTGCACAAACACAGCCAGACAGACCTGCCCTGGTTGCAATGGGCCAAGGCAGCATGTTTCTTCCTGATTTCCGAGAGAGGATGCTGGCAGGGAAGCAGTGCCATTGTTTGCAGGTTGCCAGTAGCTGTCATTTCTCCTGTGTGAGCATGGTCTTGTCCTCAAGGAGTGCCATACTTGGCTATACATTGACAGACCTGGAGGCTCGTGTCTGTCCCGTCAGGAAGTGTGGGTGGTGGGCAGAGCACCCGCCCTGACCAGGCTGTCCAGAGCTGGGCAGTGGGTCATCATCACTCTCATTAAGCTTGTGGAGCAAGGGCTGATTTTGACACGGTGATTGTCCCCTCCCCGTGCTGCTTCCTGGAGCACAAGAAAGCACAGGACTGAGTTAAAGACTTCTTGGGATGGACCCCCTGTGTAGAGCTCTGACCCCCTCCACGGGGGACTGTCAATCGATCGTCCAACTTTAATTATGAAGCAAATTGCTTGAAACTCAGCCCTGAGCTGGTTGTTGCTGTGACTCATCTCAGGCTTGCTGCTGGCTGTCTAAATGTTTTCACCAAAGCCATATGGAGTGGAAGTCTCTGGCTATTATACTCCTCATTAATGGAGGCCCCCTCCCTGGGTCATGTGTGATGATTAGAGCATCATCTACAAGTTTCAATCAAAGCTTTTTCCCTCTCCCTGGTTTGCCAGGTTGAAATGGTGCCAGCTGGGGAGTCTTCCAGCTCAGGCAGCATGGGGTTGATCTCTGTGTGGCCATGCTACTGTGTGTGCAGCTGTGGGACCAAAGGGACCCCTGGGCATCATGGCCACTCATGGGGGTCATCCCTCTCCACCCTCAAAGTGAGACTCAGACTGGGAGCTTTAGTAAACTTCCTGCCTTGGGCAGAAGGAAAAACCTGGTGTAAGAAACCCATTCTCAGCTTTGGCAAGGCCATCTCCAGTGAGATCTTTTCCCCAGCTCTCTGCTTGCAGGACGTGCTGGGATTTAATCCCTCAGGAGCTCCCAGGGTTTGTTTGCTGGATGTATGGCTGCCATCACACAGGCTGCCATCCCACAGTGCCCTTTGGTTTCACCAGTGCCTCAGAACAGCTGTGGTCTTCCAGCCTGCAGTGCTGAGGTTCAGGAACTCAACATCACTCCTTATCTGCCTAGAGAAAACATCTCCTGAGCCAGCAGGGAAGATTCATGCACATCCCAATCAGTTGTCACCAATCTCATTACACGGAATCAAAATGGAAATTGGATTGGAAGAGACCTCTGGAGATACTGAGTTCAACCTGTTGCTCAAAGCAGACTTGGTAGATCAGGTTGCTCACAGCCTTGTCCTGGAATTATCTTGGACCAAAGATGGAGATCTGACAACCTCTCTGATCCCTGTTCCAGTGTCTGAACAGCCTTCAGCCTCCTGCTCTCAGCCTCTCCTCCTCTATTCTGTGCTCCATCCCCTGTTCTCACTCAGATGTTCAGATCTTGACATGATGACCTGTTGTCTAGGGCAGATGGAAGGAATCTCCATCCACAAATTTATCTTCCCATCCTATCAGCTGCCTGTCAGCCACCTGTATAGATTCACTGGTTCCTCATGGGTGGTTTTGGTGGATGGTTGTGATGCAGAGGTGTAGCTCTGTGTCCCCTTGTCCAGGCACTCCCCTCCAGGGTTCTTGGGCTTCATTTTGCAAGAACATTCTCCTGGCACTGCCCTCCCTCTCCTTCTGCCCTGGATTAAGCAGCTCCAGGCACATAACAGTATTTCCAGGGCTTCTCATCCAAGACTTACTGCTTTGGTGAGCAGTTCTCTGGAATGTCTGAGGGCGCAGATGCCATGACCCAGCCACAGCCCTGAAGGCACAGGCGATGGCTGAGACCTTCCAGCTTGAGTCCTGCAGCCCCTGCTCTGCTGTGCCAGGTAGACCTGCCCACTGTCCCCATTTCACAGGACTCTCCTGACCTGCAACAGGAGGCTTCTGGGAACTGTCCTGCAGAATAATGACTTTTGGAGGAGTGTGTGAGAGCAGGGTGGTCCCAGCCACACTGTGCTCCCTGGCTTNGCCACCTCCTCCCAGCCCAGCCCCATCACCTCCTCCCATCCCAGCCCCATCACCTGCTCCCATCCCAGCACTGTNTGGGCAGAGCACCCGCCCTGACCAGGCTGTCCAGAGCTGGGCAGTGGGTCATCATCACTCTCATTAAGCTTGTGGAGCAAGGGCTGATTTTGACACGGTGATTGTCCCCTCCCCGTGCTGCTTCCTGGAGCACAAGAAAGCACAGGACTGAGTTAAAGACTTCTTGGGATGGACCCCCTGTGTAGAGCTCTGACCCCCTCCACGGGGGACTGTCAATCGATCGTCCAACTTTAATTATGAAGCAAATTGCTTGAAACTCAGCCCTGAGCTGGTTGTTGCTGTGACTCATCTCAGGCTTGCTGCTGGCTGTCTAAATGTTTTCACCAAAGCCATATGGAGTGGAAGTCTCTGGCTATTATACTCCTCATTAATGGAGGCCCCCTCCCTGGGTCATGTGTGATGATTAGAGCATCATCTACAAGTTTCAATCAAAGCTTTTTCCCTCTCCCTGGTTTGCCAGGTTGAAATGGTGCCAGCTGGGGAGTCTTCCAGCTCAGGCAGCATGGGGTTGATCTCTGTGTGGCCATGCTACTGTGTGTGCAGCTGTGGGACCAAAGGGACCCCTGGGCATCATGGCCACTCATGGGGGTCATCCCTCTCCACCCTCAAAGTGAGACTCAGACTGGGAGCTTTAGTAAACTTCCTGCCTTGGGCAGAAGGAAAAACCTGGTGTAAGAAACCCATTCTCAGCTTTGGCAAGGCCATCTCCAGTGAGATCTTTTCCCCAGCTCTCTGCTTGCAGGACGTGCTGGGATTTAATCCCTCAGGAGCTCCCAGGGTTTGTTTGCTGGATGTATGGCTGCCATCACACAGGCTGCCATCCCACAGTGCCCTTTGGTTTCACCAGTGCCTCAGAACAGCTGTGGTCTTCCAGCCTGCAGTGCTGAGGTTCAGGAACTCAACATCACTCCTTATCTGCCTAGAGAAAACATCTCCTGAGCCAGCAGGGAAGATTCATGCACATCCCAATCAGTTGTCACCAATCTCATTACACGGAATCAAAATGGAAATTGGATTGGAAGAGACCTCTGGAGATACTGAGTTCAACCTGTTGCTCAAAGCAGACTTGGTAGATCAGGTTGCTCACAGCCTTGTCCTGGAATTATCTTGGACCAAAGATGGAGATCTGACAACCTCTCTGATCCCTGTTCCAGTGTCTGAACAGCCTTCAGCCTCCTGCTCTCAGCCTCTCCTCCTCTATTCTGTGCTCCATCCCCTGTTCTCACTCAGATGTTCAGATCTTGACATGATGACCTGTTGTCTAGGGCAGATGGAAGGAATCTCCATCAACAAATTTATCTTCCCATCCTATCAGCTGCCTGTCAGCCACCTGTATAGATTCACTGGTTCCTCATGGATGGTTTTGGTGGATGGTTATGATGCAGAGGTGTAGCTCTGTGTCCCCTTGTCCAGGCACTCCCCTCCAGGGTTCTTGGGCTTCATTTTGCAAGAACATTCTCCTGGCACTGCCCTCCCTCTCCTTCTGCCCTGGATTAAGCAGCTCCAGGCACATAACAGTATTTCCAGGGCTTCTCATCCAAGACTTACTGCTTTGGTGAGCAGTTCTCTGGAATGTCTGAGGGCGCAGATGCCATGACCCAGCCACAGCCCTGAAGGCACAGGCGATGGCTGAGACCTTCCAGCTTGAGTCCTGCAGCCCCTGCTCTGCTGTGCCAGGTAGACCTGCCCACTGTCCCCATTTCACAGGACTCTCCTGACCTGCAACAGGAGGCTTCTGGGAACTGTCCTGCAGAATAATGACTTTTGGAGGAGTGTGTGAGAGCAGGGTGGTCCCAGCCACACTGTGCTCCCTGGCTTTGATGGGAAACACACCCTGAGCAGAGTCAGGAGCTTTCTGGCTCTTGTGGGCAGTGCCTCTGGGCTGGAATTACATCCCAGCATCCTGCTGCAGACCGGGGAAAGCAACCCAGCCCTGCTACCTCCTCCCAGCCCAGCACTGCCACCTCCTCCCATCCCAGTCCTGCCACCTCCTCCCAGCCCAGCCCTGCCACCTCCTCCCATCCCAGTCCTGCCACCTCCTCCCAGCCCAGCCCTGCCACCTCCTCCCA
>VWZD01005508.1:0-26522 GCA_013396695.1 Sakesphorus luctuosus | reverse complement strand
CTACCCAGCACTGTCACCTCCTGCCCTCCCAGTCCTGTCATCCCCTGCCTTCACATACACAGGTGAGGATTCACCTCTCCCATCTAGGATAGTTCTGCTAATGAGATTCTGGGATGAGAAGGGAGAAGAAGAGCTGCTGACAGCTGTTTCAAACACTCACACTCCTCCCCCGGGAAACAGCTGGCTGATAACCTCAGATGAATGATTCTGCCAGCATTGATCAAAGATGTTCTGGGTTATTCACCCACTCAGGCAGGCCAGAAGTGACAGCCCCCCTCCCCCAGACCCACCCCCGTGCTCCTGGGGCTGGTTAGCTTTGTCCTTGGCTCATGGAGGATGCAGTAAGCTCATATCTGTGTTTACTGGCACATCTGTACAACCATTACCTTTGGCAGCTCTGCCTGGTCACAGAAGTGACACAGAGCACAAAGCAGCTTTTCTGTGACAGGTCTAGAGCTGGGCTGAAGTACAACCCCAGGGAATGGCTGCCTACAGGCACGTGGCAGCTGTGCCATCTGCACCCTCACATGTGTTACCTGCATGCCTGCCAGTCTCTGTCACCTGCCCCTGCAGCCACTCCCCTGCTGCTCAGCAGTGCTGGGTGTAGGTGCAGCAAAATATCCCAGGCAAGAGGAGCTCTGGGGTGGCAGAGCATCAAGATGCTCAGGACGAGCGACCTCAGCATCCTGGTCCTCTAGCAACTGCACTCTGGTCCCCTAGCAACCCATCCTGATCCTGTAGCAACCACAGGCCGGTCCCTTAGCAACCCACATCAGGCCTGTGGAAACAAGGTGAAGGGGGGTGGTGGTGGTGGTTGTGCTCGTTTGTAGCAGAGTCTTTGAGGAAGAGCTGATGGAGGGCAGTGCATCCAACCCCACCGCAGGGACAGGTACCCTTTCCAGAAGAATTTGTGACAGGAAGCCAGAACTCATTTTTCACTTAGGAAGCCTTTCTTAGCTAAGAGTACTTTTCTCATAAATAGTTGGATGCTCTTTTTTCTCTTCTCCTTTGCATACCAGAGAAAAAAATGCAGTATCTCTAGTGTGAGGAGAGATAAGTCCTCCCAGTGTTACAGGCTGTGCTGGCAGTGACCCCGGGGAGGGAGGCCAGAGGTGATGATAAAGCCTGGGAACAAAAAGAGGTTTTTGCCTTTTTTTCAGGCCCTGTGCTCTGGAAGCACAGCCAATATTTGCTTTGTAGCATTTCTAACGTTCTTGCCTCCAAATCAACCTTTTGAATTCTTTTCACTGCTGTGGCATTTTGGAGGATACCTGCATATATCTTACTTTACACCCACACTCTGTCCATGGCAGGGGCCCATTAGAATGGAGAGTGATGGAGGATTCACACACTGGCATTGGCTGAACATGACCTTTGTGACTAGGGAAGAGGGACATAATCCCCAAGAAATCTGCATGAGCTTCTAAGCCAGAAACAGCAGAAAACTGTTCTCCAAACCACTCACACTGACCCAAACCAGTCAGATTTCCCCAATAAACCTTCCCTGCTGGTAGCCTTGGAAATATGCCGCACTCTGGGAATGATTTCCCAAGCAGTTTTACATGACAGGTACAGGACCAGTGGTTGAAGAGTGTTTGGTCTTGTGCCTTAATGCTGGTGTTTTACTGCCCTGTGACCCTTAGCAGTGGCCTGGGTCCTGTTTGGAATGCCCAGGTCACACACTGTAACACCTCCTATTCCCAAACATCAGCTGCCTGGAAAATTCTGTTCCCAGAGCTGGTGCTTCATGGCTGTGCTCTCTCCTTTCTCTGCACAGGGCAAGTCCCAGGACTGCAGGAAGGCAAAATGTGCCCTGTGAAGATTCAAAGGAAGCAGAATTTGTCCCTTGTGTGTTATTTTGAATGTTTTCTCACAGCCTGGCTTTGCAGTAGCACATCCCAGGAGACCTGGATTAACCTGTGTGTGATGAATGTGCTGCTGCCTGTCACTGATAACAAACTCTGAGACACAGACCAGGCTGGGAGGTGACGGCTGACCTGGGAGATATTCCCATAACATGGTCTGGGTGTCACTGTGGGATGCACAGGCTCGCAGGCATATGAATCCACACAGCACCCACGTGTAAATCCATGGGACAAACCAGTGGAACATCTGTGTATAGATCAGTGGCAGGGAGAGGCAGAGCTGGTGATCAGAGCCATGGATGGGGATTGCTGGTCTTTCATCCTCTCCATCCTTCTAAACTACAAATTACAGCCCATTTTTCCTGCATTTTGCTTTGAATTTCTTGACTCTTGCTCTGAGCAGGTGACATCCCCTTTCCCTGCCTCAGTTTCCCCGGGGCGGGGGGGTTACAGAGGTGATGACTCAGCACCCCAGAGGTCATAGAAGCTGGACTGACCTGTTGGGTACCATGAGGGCTCTTCCCCTGGTGAACTGGGAAGGATGGGGGGACTTTAACCAGCCTGTGATGGAAGGGGAGCAGCTGAATGAATTTCATGTCCATGATTCCTTAGTTCTGTGTTAAGTGAGTCCAGAATTTGTTCCTGGCATGTGCTGGAGAAGGGTGCACACACAGACTCATGTCTCTGTGCTGAGAAACTCGAGTCTCCCCTGGGTCTGGAAAAAGAGACATTCCTGTCCTTCCTTCCAGGAACTTTTGGCTCCCTTGGCCTCCTGCTGTTCAGAGCTGGGGAGACCATGGAAATTTGGGACTTTTTTAGCAGCACAGAGCCTGGCACAGCAGTGGTGTGAGCAGGGTGTGCAAAGCCAGACAAAGCAGGGGAGGTGGTGCTGGTTTCTAAGGCTCCAAGACCCTTTGGTCCCTATTGGCCTCAGCACCCATCTGACATCTCCTGCTGACTAATATGGCTCCTGTTTCATCCACAGAGGATGAGATCATTTCCATGGCTGATTCCACCACCACCATTGATGACATTGAAGGAGAGCTCTTCAAAATCGAGAGGATCAGGGAGATCCTGGTGAGGAGGGAGTCGGAGCTGCGGTACATGTGAGTACCTGCCCTCCTCCTGTGCTGTGCCCCATTCCCAGGGTCATCCCAGCATTTTCCTTACCTAGTCACACACAGATCATGCCCAGGGCTGGGCAGAGCTGAGCCTGCTTTCTACCATGTTTTCCACCTGAAAGTGCAGCCTCTCCCATTGCTCTGGCCTTGGCCTCAGAAGGGGCTTGAATGGCTCCCTGTTAAAAAGCTGCCACTGATGCTGTGAAGGTCTGAGCCAGCCTAATTCTGTGCCAACAGAGTTTATCACATGGGTTTAACCATAAATGTTTCCATAATCAACTACTAGAACTCCATGTTCCCAGTGGGTCCATACTCTTCCTCAGTGTGAGGCTCTTAGGCTGGGATTGGGAAGGAACCTGGGGTTTGGTGGTTTGTTGCTGCTCTCTGGAGATGTGGCTTTGCCCCAGTGTGAAGTTTTGCAGCTGCTGAACAGCCACATGAACAGTTTATTCTCCCAGACTGAAGTATTGCACATTCCCCCAACTTTCCTCTTCCCTCCCCTCGGGTCACCAGGACACACCAGGTTTGGATCAGCATCAGTGCCTGGTGCCACCCTGCATCCTGCATCTCCACCCTGCATCCTCTATCTCCACCCTGCATCCTGCATCTCCACCCTGCATCCTGCATCTCCACCCTGCATCTCCATCCTGCATCCTCCATCTCCCTCTTGCATCCTGCATCTCCATCTTGCATTCTACATCTCCATCCTGCGTCCTACATCTCCATTCTGCATCCTCCACCTCCATCCTGCATCCTCCATCTCCATCCTACATCTCCACCCTGCATCCTGTATCCCCATCCTGCATCCTACATCTACACGCTGCATCCTCCATCTCCATCCTGCATCCTCCATCTCCACCCTGCATCCTGCATCTCCATCCTACATCCTCCATCTCCATCCTGCATCCTCCATCTCCACTCTGCATCCTGCATCTCCATCCTACATCCTACATCTCCACCCTACATCTCCACCCTGCATCCTGCATCCCCACTCCCAGCACAGCCTTTGCAGCTGAGGGAGGAGGAAGGGATTTTCTTTGTGGTCTAATTCAATAATAAAAGCAGGTTTGGGGTAAAAACTTCTAGACTTTTCAGATTTAAGGCAATCAAACAGCCACTGTGTTGCAGCAGTGCTAACCAGCTGCAACATAAAGATGCAGGAGGCATAAAGAACAATTTTCCTGGGTATACTGGGAGATTTTATGGTTTAGGAAGAAAAGGACTGACTAGCTTTCATTGTTTGTGTTGACTAAGCTTTTTAATAGCACTGAATTGTTGTAGTCAGCCCAGTCCTCACACCCCATGCTGCCAGGCCAACACAAACCTGCATTTTTTTTTTACTGATAATGCCAAAGACCCTATTTCCTGGGCTATAGCACTTGATATGCTGGTGTTTTTGGTTTGTTTTTTTTTTTAATATGTCTGGTTTCTCAGTGGCATCTCCACAACAGGGATCACCAAAGCCTGGAAATAAATCCCTGTGTAAATCCAGTGTGTGGGGAAGCTGTGAGCTGGACTGGGGCTCAGAGGCTCTGATTTGGAATGACAGCCTCTTTGAGGCACAGTTCCCCACACTCACAGTTGAAAAGGATTTTTAGAATTCATAAAAAGTGTAGTTCTTCAATGCTTTCCATGGCAACCAGTACCTGATTCTCTCAGGTGCTGTCAAAGCTCACAGATCTTGTTTTTTTCTTATCCCTTTGTTTGTTTTCTTCTTTGGTTTGTCCTTGGAAAACAAAGAGAAGTCACCTGCAGAAACCACACGCTAGGGGTGGGCTTGGCTGCAAAAGTGAACCCTTGGGAGTTTGGAAGTGTCAGAATTCCATGTCTGGGTGTTCTTGGTGGGCTGGAACTGGAGCATCAGCTCTGTGGGGTGCAGGAGCAAGGAGGAGTGTAGGGAGGCTGAGGAGCAGAGAGAAGTCCTGGACCTCAGTTCTGCAGGACAAGGATGAGGAACTGGAGCTGCAGATGATTTTTTGCTTCCCCAATAGAGAAAAAATGTGATGTTTGGGGTGGTTGGACTGTATGGCCTGGGGAGGTGGACATTTCCCTGGATGTGCTGACAAACTGGTCAGTCGATATCAATCAGTGTTTTCTCTTTGTTGGAAATGTCAGGCTGAAATGTTCCAACATTTCTGAGATGTCTGTGCTCTGGAAAACAATGCAGTGCCCAATCTCTCTCCTTTTACAGGGCAAAAGGAAAGGTCTGAATCCTGTGGGAGACTCAGCTCCACACCCTCACTCCTCAGTGTCCTGGTCTGCTCCCTGGGACCAGGCAGGGCCACCATGGCTGTGGCTGATGCTGCAATAGGTGTTATCAGCAGTGGTAGAAGCAACCCCAGCTCTATCAGCAGCTTTCTGGGTGCTTCTCCCTGCAATCCCTCCCAGGTTTTACTGAAAGGAGAATTTTTATTATTGCCCACTTATTATTCTCATTATAATTTTTTTCCTGAATTCATTTCCAATTTAAATTTCATCATTTTTCAGCTCTCATTCGACTGTTTATTTTCATTTTAATAAGCATATCACCAGCAATCAGCCTGTTGTCCATGTGTCTCATGCAGAGCTGGTGCTCTTTGTACGACAAGTTCAGGGCTCAGCCACCGCAGGACCCAAGAGGACAAACAGCCCCCTCTGCTCTCTGTGTGCAGCTCCCAAGCTGGACCTGTTCAGTGTGGAATACAATGAAAAACCCTGTCCACTGGAGCAAAAATCTATCAGAGCCAAGAGGATGCCTTTGCCTCCACCTGAGCCGATCCCCTCCCATAGCAACAGCTCACAGGATTCCTCTTGTGAGATTATTTATTTCCCCTTCTGTTATTAACATTTCTGGTGTCCTCAGCTGCCAAAGCTGCATCTTCAGTAAATATGACTCATCCCAGAAGGGGTGGACAGTGTGACTCAGTGGAAGGACCAGCAGGATTGTTGGGGATGCAGACAAGGCTTTTAGTAACTCCCATTTCCAAAGGAACCAGCAGCACTTCTGTGCAAGGTGTCACCAGCTTAGAAATCAGCCATGGATTATCTGTATACATGGATAATGCCCTGGGATCCCCAGGACAGGAGGAACATGGAGCTGTTGGAGACAGTCCAGAGAAGGCACTCACCAAGATGGTCAGAGGATGGAGCAGCTCTTCTGGGAGGAAGGGATGAGAGAATTGGGATTGTTCAGCCTGGACAAGAGAAGCTTTGGGGGTCCCGAATTGTGGCCTTCCAGTACCCAAAGGGAACCTGAAGGAAAGATGGAGAGAGACTATTTCCAAGGGCCTGGAGTGACAAGACAAGGGAAATGGCTTCAAATTGCCAGAGGGCAGAGTTAGATGGGATATTGGGAGAAATTCTTTCCTGTGAGGGCAGTGAGGCCCTGGCACAGGCTGCCCAGAGAAGCTCTGTCTACCGAGGGCACAGGCACGTGAGTTTTAAAACTAAATCAGTAAATAAATTAGGTTGTTCCTCTGCCAGCCCCGGTAAGCCATGAGCAGCGCTTGAGCTGGTTCCCATGGAAGGGGCTGAGTGTCTGTGGTGCTCCCAAGACATCCAAACTTCCTCAGCTCAGACAGGACCACACATCCCCCGTTGGCTCCAGCAGCCGAGCTTTGAGTTGAGCCCATCCTGATCAGCACCTTGTGGGGTTTGAGTCAGAGATATTTCCATTGCCTTTGGCTTCAGCAGGCTCCTTCTCTCCTTGTTTCTCAGCAGACACCTGCAAACTTTGCACATTTGCCTCCTCTGTTATATTCCATTTTTCTAACTTCCTTTTATTCTGCAGAAAGGCAGGATAAAAAAGGCTGATCCTCTTATATGGCATCCATTTCTTTTTGGATTTTGCTGTTTGGGAATTACTTTTGAAGAGAAGGAGACACATTGCCTGGTGGATGTGCCAGGTTTTAATAAGGATTTATTGTTATTAGGGCTGTGAAAATTGGGGGGGTTTTTTGCCAACAACCAGTGACCCAACCCAAGTGGTTCCAACAATTGCTCTGGGATGAAGTGGGTTTCCATTTCTCATGGGAACACAGATAAATCTGTGCTCCCCACCATAGGCACTGAGTACACTGACTTCCAGCATTGGGTGGGTGTTGCTCCGAGGGTTTTGAACCTTTCCTTCCCAGTCTTCTCCTCTCAGTGATTTCCTTCTTGTCCCTGCAGGATGGATGACATTCAGCTTTGCAAAGAGATCAGCAGGCTGAAAAAGGAGCTTCAAAAACTCATAGCCCTGCCAGGTAAGGCTTGGTGGAGCTTCAGAAAACTGCACCCTGCTGCAGTCAGCAGAGAGGTTCCCCCAAAAGACAAGAAGCTCTTTGGGCAGCTCCCACCCCAGGATGCTCCCAGATGCTGCACCCACAAATGGGGCTCCCTGAGTCTCTCCTCAGATTCTCCCTGGCAGTTTTGCTACTGGTGGTACTTCCAGGGAGTCCTTGTCCAGGCTTGGGCTACAGGGCAGAGCACAATGAAAAGGAGAGAAATAATAAGTCCCTTGATGTCTGGTACAGGAGGAGCTGAGGGAGGTGGCAGGGAATCCCAACACGGTGGGACCTGCCACATGCACCAGGGAGGATCCCAAACAGGTCAAGAGGACAAGCAGGGCACATTGTCTGACCACAACACAGAGGGGCCCCTTTGGAGGAAATAGGAGGGGAGATGCCTTCAAAGGTCTTATGTATGTGAAAAGGCACAAATTCTTACTGTGGCCATGTCAGAACACATGTCAGTGGTGGGGCAGAGCCCAGCAGCTGCCAGGGAAGGATTCCTGCTTGCAGCCAGGGAAGGATGGGTGCTAGGGGGGTGGCATGCCAAAGAGACCTGGTGGTGACCCTGATTTAGGTGAATCCAGCATTCAGGATCATAGAATCATAGAATAATAGAATCGATTGGGTTGGAAAAGACCTCCCAGATCATCAAGTCCAACCCTTGGGCCAACTCCACTCCCTTTACCACATCATGGCACTCAGTGCCACGGCCAAGCTCACTTGAAAAACCTCCAGGGATGGGGAATCCACCCCCTCTCTGGGCAGCCCATTCCAATGCCTCAGCACTCTCACTGCAAAGGATTTTTTTCTGCTCTCCAACTTCAATTTCCCCTGGCAGAGCTTGAGCCCCCCGTGCCCCCTTGTCCTATTGCTGAGTGCCTGGGAGAAGAGACCAACCCCCACCTGGCCACAACTTCCCTGATGTGGCACTTCCAGACAGTGCTGAGGTCACCTCTCAGCCTCCTCTTCTCCAGGCTAAATACCCCCAGCTCCCTCAGCCTCTCCCCACAGCACTTGTGTTCCAGTCCCAAGGACTGGATGTCCCAAGGAAGGGTGTTGAAAAGAGGCAAACAGGCCAGGGCAACATGTATGAAAACTTCAGCTGGGAGGAAGTGCTGCTTTTGTCACCTCCCTTACCTTCATGTCTCATCACAGCTACAGCCACCCTTGTCCCTTCACAGCCCAGGAAAGTCCAAACGTCGTTTCTCTAAAGGATCTCTTTCAGTATTCAAATGAAATCCCCCACCAAACAGCTCCAGGCTGGAATGAGACCAAGCAGGAAAGGCTTCCCCACAGGCTGTGTCCAGTCCTGGTCAGAAGGCTCTGCCTCCTGCTCTGACAGCCTCATTCAGCCCTCAGCAAGGACTGTTTCTGGGAGCAGATGGGAGACACATCCCTGCTTACTGTACCCACACAAGCATCAGGATTTGGACCTCAGCTGTTTGCACCTCAAATGTCTCACTTAAGATGCTGCACTCACTGAGGCCAGTGAATGTGTAGCAGGGGGTGATGCCTCGATGCAGACAAAGCACCAGCTGTGCACATCTGTCTCCTCAAGCACCACCTCAGCTCATCAGTTCTGTACCCGAGGTTACCTCAAAGCCAAGAGTGGCAACAGAGGCTGAGCCTGTCTGATGCCACAGTGTCACTGTGCTGTGTCTGCTGTGTGAATCCGCAGCACATAGTTAGAGCCCAGATGCTGCTTAATATGCAGGTCCTGATTAGTTTAATACAACCTGGATGTATCCAGAGGGAGGTTCAGACAGAGAGGGGAGCCATAAAAACAGGAGCTGCTTGCAAATCAGCCCCAGATTTCATGTGGCCTTTTGATTCAAACAGCTAAACTAAACTTTATCTAAGCCATGGCTCAGGACCAGAAATAAATTGGCCTTTTTCTGATGATGGAGAAATGTGTCTAGCTTTCCTTCATCTGTTTTGGTCTTTTATTTCTTGCCTTTTCAGCACTCCCACATTCAGCTGAAAGCAGAAATTCTGCTCACATCAGGGATGCTCTTTTTGTCTCCTTTCTAACTTGACTCAGATCAGACTATGCTGGAAAAATCCTGCACATCACTGTTCTTGAGAGAGTGTCACAGCAGTCCTTGGTTCAAATAAAGGCTTGAACACGTCAGTGCTTACTCAGAGCTCAGCCAGACCTGTGGCTTGAAATCTCACCAGAGCAAAGTGTCTTTAATAATTCAGAGATCATGGTCATGGTGGGCTCTGACATCAGCAAGTCTGGAAAAAAAGGTGCAGTGTTTGCACAGTGGGACAAAAGTCTGACATGCCCCACCTCAGGAACGCAGATTGTCGATTAACTCCAAATAGCCAGTACTTGTGCACAGCCTGATGTTTCCCATTTGTGGGGCGTCCACTTGGAAGTGCTCCTGTTTCCACCAGGCAGTAGGAGCTGCCCAGGGCCAGGTGGCTGTGCATTAAATGTTCCTGGTGGAAGATCAGCAGGTGTGGCTCAGAGCAGCTTTTTCTTCCAGGAAGCTCATTCCTTGCACAAGACCACAGTGGCAGAAAAAACCTTTGTTTGCTGGGGATGTTTCTAACAGGATGATTCTGAGTGGTTCCTCCTGCCCAGAGCCCTGCAGCAGCACCTCAATCGATCTGCAGCAGACTTCAAACTACAAATCAATACTTAGTTTAGGGAACTGCTGAGCCCCAGCCCACAGGGCTCACTCCATACTGTGAATTTTGCTGTATTTTTATTTAGCTGAAGGCAGACTGGAGATTGATCCATTCTGGGCTGGGCTGCTTTTGGGGCTGGATGCTGAATTCAGACTTGGTATTAAATAGCTGCAGCACAAACAGTCCTAGTTTCCACCAAAGGTGATATTTCCCACTCTTTATCCTTATGACTGTAATCCTCACATATCCCACTGACCATTGTGTAACAATTTATGTAGGACAGGACTTCATAGCGATGTGAGAGTTCTCCAGACCTTCACTAACTCACTGCCCAAAGATACGTGGCCTGAGTAGGTCCCATTCAAGGTAGGTCAGTCCAGGGATTCAAGTGACAACCAAGACTGATGGACTCAAAAGAGCCTTGCAGAAACTTGTGGCCATCATTGTTACTGGGGTGGGAATGGGGCTAACAGGGGTTTGGAAGGTCAGACGTAGAGGATGAGATCACCAGGACCATGTTCAGCAAGGGAGTAGGGCTACAAAACCAGTGGATTGTATTGTTTTTCATGTCTCTGTATGTAAGATAAATGGAGGTGTGAGGTGCTCCCAGGACATCTGCACATTGCTGATAATTCTCTGCACACCTGAATCCCTGGCTGGTTTCTCAGCCACATGGAGGACTTCACTCTGAGGTCTCTGGACCTCTACTCAGCTCAGGGCCAAGTTAGGGCTGGTTGGGTGTGCTGGCATGGAATGTGGGGGTGAACACATCTGGCTGAAGGACAACATCTGAGCTGACATCTCTGAGCTCGTTGGGACTGGTAGCCAAACTCTCCAGGAGGGCAAGGGACTGTGGTCATCTCCCACCTGAGAGGTCACCTGCTCAAGGAGCCCTTTCTCTGCATCTTGCAGTGCTCAGCCTGAAGACAGTTTTGGGGAGGTGCTAGAACTTCAAAGCTGGATGACAGCAGACATGTCTCCTCCCAGCCAGGCTGGTTTGGAGTGAGGTGGTTGCTTATTTAGCAGCCCGTGCCTCCATCCAGGTGCTTTCTTTGGCTTAGCTTTTTCCCCCACTCTTGTATCTGCTCTTGGGTTGGGCAGAAGCAGAGCAGGCTGGGCCTTGGCAGGGGTGGGATGGCCCCCCATTGGTGTGTTAAATGTATTTTCTGTGCTGCAGAGAACGAGAAGTCCAATGAGGAGAAGCAGAGGGAAGAAGAGCTGGTCCAGCAGATACACAAGCTGGTGGAAACACGAGATTTCCTGGTGGATGATGTGGAGTTTGAGAGGCTCAGGTAGCTGAGAGCAACTTATTCCTTGCACTGAGGACAGTGCAGTCTGTCCTCTGATCTGTATCCTGCCTTCTCAAATTCTCCTATTCCTTTCCTGAGCAGTAACCAAGTTCTTTGTCACAGGGAAAGGGAAGAAGACAAGGAAATGGCAGAGTTCCTGCAAAGTAAGCTCTCCAAAAGCTACCTCCAGAAAACAAGTAGGTGGTTGTTGAGTTTTATTCCTTGAATTGAACCTCCCTGGCAGTTTCTTCCCTTTCCTAAGCACTCTGTCTCCCAAGATTTCATGGCTTTGCCTGGGGCTGGTTTACCTGGAGACCATCTGTAGCTGGAGGAGGGTGTGGGGAAATGGCAACTGGGGGATGCTGGTGCTTGAGATCACATTGTGGAAATGTCCTGAACAGGAACAGATGTTGTGCTTCTATTTCCCTCCTGACATTTCCCAGCCACCATGTCCTGTGAGAATGGGGATGGGTTGCTTTTCTTTTGTAGCTGATGGACTTCACCTGACCCTTTCCAACCAGCTCTTTACATTCCATCACACCATTACCTAAGGTCACATCCTGGATGGATCCCACAGCCTCTGATGGCAGAACACCCCCTTCCCTGCACCTCTGTCACCTTCCCAGTGTGGTGGGAGGCATTTCCAGCCCAGGGACCCTGTGGACACTCAGGGAGCACACATGGCAATGTCCCTCCTGGGTGCAGGAGCTCTTGCCCAGCTGTGGGTCTGAGGAGGGTCAGCCACTGAGCCCTGAAGGGAGCTCTAAGAATCAACCATGGGACTGTGTCCTGGTCACCAGGCAGACCCCAATTCCTCTTTCCATAGCTCCTGTCAAAGAGAAGAAGATGACTTCTAGGGGACAGCAAACCTCGGCACCGTACATGACCAAGACAGGCCTCACCCTGCTCAAGGAGTGCTGTGGCTTCACCTGCTCCATCATGTAGGCCAGTCCCAGCTCCTTACACAGGACATGATCATGGTACGTGTGCACATCCTGAGAAGCCAGGCTGGGCAAAAGGGGCTTCCTTGTGCTGAGTCTTCCTGGCTCAACTGCACAGGGATGTGCCAGTCTTTTGGAAACAGAGATTACCCAGAGTCAGGCTGTGTCCATGACACAGGACAGTCCTCTGGCTGACAAGGGGCAACCAGGCAGTTTCTGTCCATTAGTGGTTCAGGACATAACTCATTTTAAATTTTGTTACTTTGTGGAAGTCTCAGGGAGTTGCAGACCCTTGGGGAGGTGCTTCTTGCCAGTGCAGCCTGGTAGGGACTTCCCACCTCACCCCAGGAGGAGGCTGAAGTGACCGGGTTGGATCCCCACTGGATCAGCTCTGCCTCCCTGCTCTTATGCCTATGCATGACTCTGCTCCACAGCACTTGCTGGCAAAATTGGTGTTTGTGGGGTGCAGGCAAGTCAAGCAAGGCCTAAACAGCTTGATGAGGAGCAAAAGTGACCTGGTGGTAGCTGCTGAGCTGAGCTCACTCCTGCCAGAGTGACCAGAGGACACAGGCAACCAAATCACAGGTGAGAGGATGTCTGTAAGGATGTGCTTTAAGGCAGCTGAAGTGAACTCCTGCTCTCCAGCATCACAAATCTGAGCCCAGACCTTACAGGTCAGCACAAGGAGGTGAAACCACCCACCCACTTAACTCCCACCTGCCTCTGCTCCTGGGCTGCACCCAGAGCATGGCCAGAGCTGAGCACTAGTACCTGATTGACCCCACGTGTGACAAGCAATGTGTGAGAGGAAGATGATGGTAATGGAGGTCCAATGGCTTGCAGCCTCTGTGGGAGGATACATCTCATCCTGAATATCACTGGAGACTTCCACTGTGGCCAGTGGCCTAAGAGCCAGCAGTTCCTCTCATTGGCATTAGGTGATGTATAGAGCAGGGTTTGCTCTCTGGCCACTGGAGAAGGGAGGCACTAAAAAGATCCCATGGTTGCAACTCATGGTTTCCCATCTCTTGCCTTTCCTGCCCAGGTCTCCAGCCAGAGTCCACAGTCCGCTCTTCTCCAAGAGATCCAACTTCCCATTATTGTTCATGCTTCCCACTGCAGCACCACCACTGGAGGGGCTTCCCAAGCAGGCTGCTCCAAGTTTGAGTGATGACACGTGTCCTTGGTACCACAGCAGTGGCACCACGTCCTCCATGGCATCAGCAAACACCACATTCCACCTGAGCTCAGCTTGGAAGGCGTGTGCAGCAGTGACTGGAGAGTCCATGACTGGGGGACCAGTGCAGTCTTTCACCTGGACACAGGGTTAAAAAAAGCACCGGGATCTCCTGTTTGGAGAAGATTGTGCTTCACCATCCAAGATGTGCTGTGCCCACAGGTGGTTGTCTCATCCTTAGCCTTGCACGACCTTGGGAGTCTCTATGGGATGATTCCTGAGGACTCTTGGTGGGAAACATCTTTGGGTTGGGTTTCATTGTGTTTGCCTTGGTTTTCTGCAAGGTAGAGCCAAGCCAAGGTTCAGGGCAGTTCCTGGAGCCTGCTGAACAAAGGGATGCTCCCTGTGAAGTTGCCACCAGAGCACACACCAGGTGTGTTGAACTACAGGCAGATGAATTGCTTTCCCCACCTCATCATGGCTGGATTCAGTGTTCAGCTCCAAGAAAAACAAGGAGGTGAGAACAACAGGAGCAAAATTCAGAGCAGGGCAACACGGAGAAGGAAAGGAAAACCAAACAGGAGACTGAGGAAATGGCAGAGGAGGGTGGAGACAGCAGGTGGAGTGCTCTCAGTGCCAAGAGAGCATTCACTCCTGCCCTCCAGTACCCAAGCTGGTGCCTCTGGGCTTGGCACCATGAGCTGGACACAGTCCTGTGCAGAAGACTCAGGGCACCCTGAGGTCATCCAGTGTCTCAGCCCCTGTTGTCCCTCCTGACTCCTCCAGGGAAAATGCTGATTCCCCCAGCTCAAGCCCTGCTACAGTTTGCTACAGGGTCCTGAGACAGTGTTCCTGCCTGGGTCACGGGTCACTATGGCAGTGAGTTGGTCACAACACACATGGCTCTTCCCACTGCACCTGGGAGCACATTCACCCTTACAAAGCACAGTGCAGGTGGGGTACTTCCTAGTGCAGTGCCATAAGCAGGTCCAAGATCCTCTGGCATATTATAGAATCACAGAATGTTTTGGATTGAAAAGGACCTTAAAGATCATCCAGCCCTACCCCCTGCCATGGGCAGGGACACCTCCCACCAGCCCAGGGTGCTCCGAGCCCTGTCCAACCTGGCCATGGGCACTTCCAGGGATGGGGCAGCCACAGCTTCTCTGTCCAACCTGTGCCAGGGCCTCCCCACCCTCACAGAGAAGAATTTATTCCTAATATCTAATCTAACCCAGTTCTCTGTCAGTTTGAACCCATTTCCCATTGTGTCCTGTCACTCCAGGCTCTTATAGTCTCTCTCCATCTTTCTTTTAGCTCCTTCAGGTCCTGGAAGACCACAATTAGGTCATCCCAAACTTTTCTCTTTTCCAGGCTGAACAATCCCAGTTCTCCCAGTCTTCCCTCATATATCAGCACTACCAGATTACCCAGTGTGTGGGCATCTGTTCTCTAACCTTTGCAAGGGGGGTTCCACTCCCTTGTGCTTCCCAGACAACCTCCTCTAGCTCAAGATATTGATCTTACCAGCAGCCAGAAAAGTCCACAAACTAAACCAGTCCCTCTGCCCACTCACAGACCAGGGTGTAAGGCCCAAATGGGCCAACATGACACCTGCAAACTTGACTCCACCAAACTCAATCCTGCTTTTGTTTGTGTCACCTCTGAGCTTTCTTCAATACTGTCAGGTTGAAACTTGCCTACTTTGTGCTGCTTTTTTTTAATGCCCTACAGCCCCCTCCAATCACCACCTGCCACTTTCTGGTGCTGCCCTTGCTTGGGGGAGGCTTCAGTGTGGACTGCTGGGAGCACCTTGCACCTCACAGAGGCAAATTATGTCACAGAGAGCTCCCCTCTGCTCTGTCAACCCTGTGTCATGGAGGGAGCTGCAGGACACAGCTGGGGCTGTTGTCCAAGCTGTCCACCACTGGTAGCATCCAATCCAGGAGCTGATGGGACAGATTGGGGCAGTCACTCCCTACTCTTCCAGAAACTGTCCAGTGGGTGCTTTGGTCACTCTGCAGTCACGCTCTTGGTGCAATACGTGTGTTTGCTTTGAATCACACAGACCAAAGGCTCAAGACCTAGAAGGCTCCTCTCACTGTCCTTGCCTTCCCAGGGTCTTACTGGGCTGGATGAGTAACTCAGCCAGTGTGTTTGATTGGGCTGAGAGGGAGCCAGAGGCAAGGAAGAGCCCCTGCCTCAGAACTGGCCTCCCTACTTCATCCCTGCCTCCAGTCCACAAAGCCCCAAGACCTCGGACTTTGGCTGTGGAGCAGTGCCAGGCAGGCAGGGAAGATGGGAAAGGTCCTGGCCTGTTCTGCTCTTTTTTTCTTGGCTGTGTTTGTGTGGCTGCTCATGGAGAAGGAGACAGGCTGCTGTCCTGGGCATACTGGCCGGTGTTATAACTGAGGGCAAAGGTGCACAGCACACGGGAGCGATGCTGTTTCATGTGCATTGATTTCAACCCAAATCAATAAATGTCTGTTGGAAGCTTGGTTTGTAGGTATTTTCCCTGCCTGGGGCCTTTTTTAGAGAGATGGCTTGGGCTGTGTCACAGCAGGATGAACAGAAAGCAGATCCTAAAAAGTCAGGCTGGGCTTTGGACTTCCCTGGCATTGCAGGAGAACAGAGCAGCTTCTGCTGCTGCACCAAGGCACCCAACCCTTCTGCTTCTGGCTCTTAATGTTTCACTTTTGGGACAGGGTGAAAAATCATTGGAAAGGCAAGAAACTGCCTCCCTGGGTTAATATTCTTTAGTGCTCAGGGTCCTGAACTCTTTAGATACATTTGTTCACTGGTAGCAGCCTTCTGTCCTCACCAAGCCTCAATGGCGCCATTTGCAGAGGGGTTGTGGAACACCAAATGTTTTCTCTATGTGGCACTTTGCACTTGGAAGGAGGTCTGAGTGCACCATATCCTCCCTTGGACCCCAACTCTCCCACTCCTGTATCCTCTCCCCCAGGTTCTCTCAGGCAGAGGAGCAGGACTGGCAGAGCTGTGGGGTCTCATGGTTTTTGATGTTTCCTGGCCTTGGGATGAGTGACTAAAGAACATTTGAGAAGCATGTCATGGTGGACATGCTGGAGAGCACAAGGAGGTGGGAGATGGGTTGAGTAGGAGCAGAAAGGCAGGACAGAGTCTGGCCTTTGCTGGGGTTCATCAGTTGTGTGGGACCAGAGAAGCTCACAGTCAGTCATGGATGTGATGTGCTTTTGTGCCAGGAACTAAGGGGACCAGGAAGCTCTTGGCATCCTCTCTTGGATCAGGTGGCTGGTAACTGGATGTGCACAAACAATGCTCTAATTTGGGATTAATTACTCCCATGCCTTTGCCATCTTGCACCCAGTGGTGCTCAGCCTGCCAAGTGCTAATCCTGAGGTTAACAAGCCAGCAGAGTCTCCTGAGGTCACCACTGAAGACAGTGGTCAGTGCTGGCATTGGGTTGTCCTCATGGCACAGTGACTGGGGGAGAGGTAGCAAGTCTCCAGGTGGGAGCATCCCAAGGGATCTGGAGCTGACAGTGCCTTCCTGTACAGCCATGCTCTGTGCCACAGTGTGTCCCTGTCACTTGAGGCCTCTGCACAGGGACCTCTGCATCTGGTGGCTCTGGGAAATGCCACCACTGGTGCCAGGGCAGAGCACAGTGCTGGCACTGCCAACCCATGCCCACAAATGGTGGAATAGCCAGCTGCTCCAGAGGAAATGTTGGCAGAGTCCAGACTAAACCAATAACAACATCTCAGTGTGTTGGGGATTTTCCATCAAAAAGAGGCAAAACAGTGCAGATTTAGCCAATACTTTAGTCATCTCTTCTCTGTGCCAAGACAAAGAAATCTCAGAAAAAACCCACCCAAACCCTGAAACTACCACGCAAACAAATCCAACCCCTGCAATTCCCCAAGCAGATGGCAGGCTGTTAACACAAACAACTTAACTTTCACTCACAGAACTGAAACCCTGGTACCTGATCCGGTAATTTTAGTCTTTGCCTCCATATCCCATGGCACTGGTTTGGCCCAAGACAGCAATAGAGCTGGAAGGAACTGCCCAGCCCACTGTAGTGATGCCCAGCACACTGTGCTCTGGCAGTGGGTCCTGCCATCTCCTCTGCCGAGGCTGAGGACCCTGAGCCAGCAGGATGGAGCCAGCAGGCAGGAGAAGTATGGCAGGTGGCTCAGGAAAGCCTGGCAACCCTGAGAATCCCCTCTGTTGAGCGGGACTCTGAGACCAGCACAGCTTGTCATCTTCTGCCATCTCACAAGTGATGAGAACAGAGCTTGTCTTTCTGCTGGTCTGGGAATGCCTTGACTGGCTTTGCCTTAGCTTAGATGAGAGGGTTCCCATTTTCCTCCTGTCCAGCTCCCCAGAGAAAGGGAAGAGGAAAGATGAAATGAGTGTCACAGGCTGGAACAGCCACTGTCTGTCCCCCACAGCCCTATAACCCCTGGTTCCCCCTCCAGGACCCCTTCTCACCAGCCATGACAATATCAGTGCATGTGCAGGGTACCAGTTTGTCCCCTCTGTCCCATGGGCACCAGCTTGTGGCAAAGCTTCTCAAAGAGGCCTTTAGGGACTCCTGCTCATGTGAGGAGAGGTGAGGAACTTGGGGTTTTTAGGCATTTTGTAACCAATCAGGGCACAACCTGTATTCCGTAAGCTGGCCAGAGCCTCTCCTGTAGCCTCATCTGTACAAAGACAACAAATCATTTGGGCTGGAAAGTCAAAAAGTGTTGCTGTGGTGGTCACATCTCCCTGAGTGTGCTGCTGGCTGAAAAGACCACTAGATAGGAATCTCTGAGGCAGTCAAGGAAATACTCTGTCATGCCTGGTACGAGGTGTCTGAGTTCTGAAACCCAGACATTTTACTGTTTGGGGGCAGTGATGGGGCCACAGAACCAAGCAGTTTCAGCAAATGATGGTGCAGGGCAACACCCACATGTGCTGTGGCTTTGTGTTCAGGATGGTGGGGGCTGCTGGAGCTGAGCAGGAGCAGACAGGACACCAGGACCAGTCAGGAGCACAGGACTCCAGCTCAACCCTCAAGTAGCCCTGTAAGGGACATGCTGAGTGTGATGTACAGACAGATGGACATTGCCAGGCCCAGTCTGTTGAATGAAAGCAAGAAATGCATTGAAACAGATGAGAAAGTGCCTGCTTAGATCAGTGTGTCTCGGTAGGCGTGAGGGTTGGCCTCTTCTCCCAGACAACCAACAATAGGATGAAAAGACATTGTCTAACCAGGGGAGGGTCAGGGTGGACATCAGGAAGAATTTCTTCACAGAAAGGGTGGTCAGGCACTGGAAGGGGCTGCCCAGGGAGGTTTGGAGTCCCCATCCCTGGAGGTGTCCAAGGAACGACTGGACATGGCACTCAGTGGTCTGGGCTGGGTGACAAGATGGGGATTGGGCACAGATAGGACTTGATCTTTGTTGGGAAGGAACAGTTAAAAGCAGGAGAATGGCAAGGAGTGGGGTAAGTTTTCTTAAGTGACTTTGCAGCTGGGAATGCCAAGGCCTGGAGAATAATAGTGTAGGAAATTCCATATATTATATCTACTGCCATTCATCCTCTGTCTCTTTCAAGAAGTAGAATTTCTGTGTAGACACAACGTAGGTGTTTGGAGAGACTTGGAGACACTGTCATGGACATGCTTGAGCTCCCTGGTTTGGAAGAGAGAAGATTAAAGCTCAGAGATCATAAACGAGCACAGAGGAGGTCACAACATGGTGTAAACTATACATATGTGGGCCCTTGACAAACTGGTGCCAGCAGCAGCCCTGCCACCTGTCAGGATGGACTGAGGCCAAGAGTGCCAGCATTCCCACTTGTGTGTCTCCACCCAGGTGTTCCTTTGGGATCCTCCAGTTAGAAAGGGAATTAAATAAATCTACTCTTTGCATTTCAGTTGTGGTGGTGTGGTTGTTCCAGCAGCCTACCTGTGTCAACTCACACAGCCTTGGAGGTTTTTTCAACCTTATTGATTCTGTGATTCTGTTGTCCCATGCTGAGGGTTCATCAGAACTCTCAGCTCCAGCATCTGGATAAGAGACAACTCCAAACTGGCCAGCACTCAGTATCCAAAAGACTCTAGGAAACCTGGTGCATCAATCTGTCTTCTCGTAAAGCCCTTGGGAGACAGCTGAGCCCTCAGACCATCAGTCAGGTGTGGCAGGCACAGAGCTGCAGCCCCTGCCTTCCTCAGTGGACAGGCACAGCTGCTCCTCTCGCTTTAGCTCCCATCAGCTGCCACCAGTGAGATGTAACAAAGCGGGGGGATGGGGTGGCTGTGGGTGGAGGGAGAGGGGGCAGCTGAGTCACCTCTCAGGAGAGGTGTAAATGAACCTGGTCCCTTTGAATATGTCACTGCTGAGATGAGATGCAAGGGCACAAATGCACATCTTCTCTGCTCTTGGATGAGTCATAAGTTGACTTTTCCAGTGCAGGCAGCAGCTCTTGCTATCATCACCAGTGCCTCTGCAAGACATTTACCAATCTCTGGGACCCCTGAGGGCCACAGCAAAGTTCATTCTCCTGCTTGGTTTTGTTTCTCTCTTCTGATGTTTCGTGTTTGGCCTCACAGAAGAGCAGGGAAGACCAGTGTCTGAGGATGCTGATGACTGTGGGATGAAGGCTCTCAGATCCAGCCGTGGCACAGAGAGCTGCTGTCTGGGAGGAGGTGGCATGCTGGGTGTGGTGGTGGAAACTCTCTGAAGCTCTAACCCAGCACAGTGTTCTAACATCCCTCTCAAATAGCTGAGAGTAGGCTGAGTGGGACATCCAAATGTGACCACTGATACTGACTCCTGTTTGAGGCTCTGCTGTGCCAGCCTGCTCTCACCACCCTGCATGCTTTGCTGGGGCACTGTCTCCTGCAACCAGAAGGCATCCCAATGGCATCTGGGGTGAAGCCATGGGATGGAGCTGCTCTGATGTGTCCAATCCTCCCAGGAAATGAAGAGACACCTTAAAACATTTTGGTTTGTTGTTTTGTTTTCATTTTTTAATTTTTTATTCTGCCCTATCTATTGAGTTCTCTTCTCTTCTCCTCTCCTTTCCACCCTGCTGCCAGGCCAGGTCCCTGTGCAGGTGTCCAAGTGCTCACTTGTACATCTTAATGTCCTACACAGAGATGTCCCTGAGGTCTTGGATAAACTGCTGGATCTAGAATGGCAAAGAGAGATGGCAGAGCTTGGTGGAGGGATGAGAGCAGGAGGCAGCGGGGGATCTTGTTGTCCCTTTTGCAGGGCAAATGTCCCCAGTCAAACTGAGCAGGGCAAGACATTTGCCTTGCCAGACCTGCACCACCAGAATGTGCTTTTGTGGGCAAATGAAACCAAACCTTGGCCATAGCTTGGTCTGCATCCCCTGCACTCCAGCCTGCCTGGCTCACAGTTCTGCCCCACAGGGACCCCACTTTGCCTCCTCAGAAGAGACAGGTCCCTGACCCCTTCACCATTCCCAAGAGTGCCCAGGTGAAAAAGGAAGGTGTCTGTTGGGCCTGTGGGCTCTCCTCTCCCTTTGGGTAGCTGAAAGGCATTCCTGCTCCTCTTTCTGGGCAGGGAGAAGGGCTCTGGCCTGGCTTTACCATGCTCAGCTGTTTGTGGCTGTCATCTGCTGCCACTCTCCACCTTGCGTTCATCCGTGTGCTGGCAGACTGGAAGAGGTTGTGGATGGCCATCTCAATGGCCTTCAGCTTCATGGTTTTCTTGGCAGCCCTGTTCTGGATGTCAGCCCAGCGATCTTCCTGGGAGGAGAGGAGACATGGAGCAGGGGCACATGCCCCAGCAAAGATGCTGTTTCAGCACAGGAGATCCTGGCTTGGAGACCCTGACTTCCAAACTCATCTACTTGGTTAGGAAGAACATGGCCTTGCCCAGGGCTGTGCTGGAGTGTGTTCAGCTCGGCATGGTGGAAGCAGATCCAAGAACTGCCCCATCTGCCCTCCCCACAGCAGGGAAGCTGATCCCCTGCAGCAGCACATGCCACTGTCACCCTCCCAGACCCAGTGCCTTCCAGCTTTGCCTTTTGGCAAACCTGCTCCAGACCTGGGCTGTCACTCTTCCTTCTGCAACCCCATGGAGGGATGAAATTAGGCATCTTTTCCAATCACAAAGGCTGCTACTGGGCCCTGCCATGAGCCCATGGCTGAAGGATGAGCCATCAGGCAGCCTTGACTCAGCCAGGCCTTGGAGATGTTCCTCTGCCCACAATTCCTTACCCAGAGAGGGACATCACTTCGAGCCTGGTCTAAATATTGTTTTAGCTGCACCAGATCACTCTTGCATTGAAGTATCTCAGCTTCTTTCTCTGTCCTGTGTTGCTCCAGGAGCACTTTGGCTTTCTCAGTCAGTTTCTTGTGCCACTGCTGTGACTGCAGCAGCTCCTTGCGTGACCTCACCAGTCTCTGGTAGAATAAAGTGATTTCCTCGATGTCCTGAAACTGCAGCACAGGATTCCCACTGTTAGTAACCCCCTGCCTTTCCCTCACCATCTGCAGATCTCAAGCCCTTTGGCACTCTGACCTCACCAGGGCCAATGCTTCCCCCAGAAGAAAGATCTTCCCTTCTCCACAAGACCATTGCCCCCACTGGTTTCTGAGCATCACCACATTCCCTGTGAGATGATATCCCACTGTGCCAGGCCTGGAGCTGTCACTGCTACAGGCAAGGGATATCACAGCTCTTTCCCAGGTGAACAGTGCTCCGGTAAATACAATCAGCTGCCTGGCTCCAACTCAGCTGCCTGGGTCCTGTTCCCAGACACCTTTCACTTTTCCCCAACCATCAGTGTGACCTGAAATGATGACACCAAGAGGCCCCATTCTCCTCAGCTCTGAGTTTTTGCCCCTTCTCACGATTTTTCTTTGGTTTTCTCAAGCCTTCACCTCCTGTTCTGGTCCTCCTCCCCTGACTCTGCTCCCTGTGGCTCACCTTGGTTGTAGGGAACTCCTCATCCCACCTGAGATCCCTGGGTTTGACCAAGTGTTACCATTTCCCAAGACTTGCCTTACCTTTCCTATTTTTAACACCCACATAAGCCTCTCCCCAAGCCCATGATCTGGCTCTCTCATCCAACCTCACCTGTGAGTTCTCCACCACATCCTCCAGGTACCTCTTGAACATGGAGTACTTCAGCAGTTTTTTGCTGAGTTTCTGGTGATGTTTTCTGAGGGCTTCCAGTTCCCTCATATCTCTCAAGAGCTCATTGTCCCTTTTAATATTTCCCTCTCTGTCTTTGTTTGCTTTCTTCAGAGCTTCGTTTCGCAGCATGTCGTTTTCCTGGTGATGTTTCCCCATTAGCACACACAGACAGAGGGAAAGGAAGGCGAGGAAAAAATGGAACTGGGTTACTCAACATCATTGCAAGGAGATACCTCGAGAGGTGAGACCAGCACTGGAGCACCTCTGGGAACAATTTTCCTCCCTGTTTTACAGAGCCATCCCTGTGGCATTGACCCTTTGGTCTTGAGGCAGCACCTGGGATAGTACCCTGATTTTCAGACCTCCTTGTACCTGTCCCTGGAAGACTGCTGGGGCTCAGCAGTGGGGACAAGACTGAGACCCTCCTTGGGAGACATTTGGGGCCCTCAGGAGATCACATGGGTACAGGATAAGCCCTCTCCCACCCAAGACCTAACAGGGCTTTCCAGCTCTGTAGTACAAACCCCTGTGCCCTGCCAGTGCTGTTCCTCACACCTCCCAGCTTAAGAGAGGCTTGGCCAAGTGTGCTGGTCCAAGTCTCTTTCCCAAGGGAGGAGAGGAGTTGGTGGTGTGGCTCAGGGCCATGTCAGTTGGGCAGGTGTACCTGTACAGTCCTCTTACAACTCTCCATGTAGGCTTTCAGCTGATCCCTCCTGGCATGCAGGTCATTCCACTGCTCAGCAATGACCTCCATCCTCTCCCTGAAGGCCTGGAAGCACCAGAGTGGGTGTGACATGGCTGCTCACACCCAGAAACCACCACCTGCCTGCTGCTGCCACCCTCCAAAATACCCCAAAGCTCCCCCAACCATGTCCGAGCACCCTCCCATCTTTGTCACCTCTTCTTTCTTTGCCAAGGCCTTTTCCAGACGTCGGACTTCTTCCTTCTTCTTCAGCAGGCTAATAAAGGAGGACGCAGGGTCCTCATCTGCCCCTCTGAGTTCCCTGTGAGGGAGGATTCACTTGAGGTTACATGCTGGGTCCAGTTCCTTGGCAGGGTGTTTGGATTGCTCTGGGTGTTGGACTGTCCTTAGTGGGGTGATGGGGTAGAGCAACCCAACGTCATCTCAGATGCCATCAGTCAGCATGGCATGCCCACCCCTCCCAGCAGGGATCCCCTCACAGACCAAGGGTGCTTACAGGGAGGAACAGGGCTGGGGAAAGGAGGTACAAGAGGGGATGGAAGTCATGGTGATAAAGGATGGGAATTTGCCACAGTGGGAGAAGGAGGGATGAGGAGACAGGAGAAGAGAGTGGAGGAGCCTCCTCACCTGAGCAAGGGCAGGAGTTTTGCCTTGTACTGTGCACAGTAATAGTTTATATCCTCGGCTCTCGAGTCCATCGCGCCAGCCACCAGCAGCAACCACAGCCCAGGTCCTGCTGCTGCTGCTCCTCTCCCTGCCTTGACCTGTTGCTACTCCAACACCTGTAACAAGTTCTGTGGCTACTTTAATCCACCAGGAAAAGCCCTGTGTCTACTCTAATCCTGGAGAGAGACCCTGAAGCTACCCCATCCATTGTGACAGCTCCTGTGGCTACTCCAACTGCTGTCACAGCTACTGTGGCTATCCAACCACTGAGACAACTACTGTGGCTTTCCAACCATTGTGACACCTCCTGTAGCTATCCAACCATTGTGACACCTTCTGTGGCTATGCAGCCACTGTGACACCTCCTGTGGCTACTCCAACTCCTGTAAAGGCTTATTTGGCAAAAGAATGTTTACTTGGCATCAATGGGACTAATCACTGCATCTAGCACCAGGATGTTTTTCATTCCTTCATCTCAGTTTCTCTGTTTCTTCCTCTCCTAAGTTTTGCCCTCGTGCCCTCTGCTGCCTTGGGTGGGTATTTCAGGGGCCCTGACAGCCACATCCCACTGTCCCAGTGCTCAGGACTTGCTCCTTCTCTCCCAAACATCAGACAGAAACACAGTTAAACGGGCACATCCTCGGGGATGCTTGACCCCTGTAGTGCCCACGGATCCCTCTTTGTGTTGGACTGAGCTCTACCATTCACTAAAAATTAACTGATTGCTTTTAAATTGATTTCTGCCTCAAAAGAAGGCATGTCAAGAACCACCGCCCAAAACAGAGGGATGGTGTTCTTGGGCCAGGCAGGGGAAAGCTGCAGATGATGGTGATCTTGGAATCTGCTCCTTCCCTTGCCTTTCATCTCTGATGTTTGCCATTTTTTGGAGCACTTTGCTCCCTGCTGCTCTTTCCCCTGCCAGGGACAGTCCTTGGATTCTCCACACCACCTCTTGTTACAGGAGTCCTCCCTTGCATGGTCTCTGTTTACACAACAGTGAACACAAGGCTTTAAATAGTGAAAACATAAAACAACTGCCAAACTGAATTTCTCATATTCCCCCTCCTTGAGAAATTCTAATATGAAAAATAGAGATTTGCTGGAATATACAATAATACACATTATATATAATATAGGTTTATAGCTAATTTATAAAATACAATCTATAATATTAAAACATCTTAATAGGCAGATTTGCCGGATTTATCAACCTTTTATTCTTCCCTGGGCACAGGTAAGAAGGGAGGTTGAACTTGGAGGAAAAAAGGAGGAAAAAGGAAATAGAAAGACAAAGTTTTACTCTGGATTCTCCTCCCTGTTCCAGCAGGGCCAGGGGGTGGGTTGTGTAGTGCTTAACTGTGCCCTGGGCTTACAGCAGGACAGCCTTACAGACACTTCCCTGGTGACAATAGAAAACAAATGTCTCATGTCCAGGGCACATAAATCCAAGCAGTAAAATGAAACATCACTTAAATATTTTCCTCAACACCAGATTTCTGGTTTTTGCCTTTCAGTTCTTCCTTGGTTTCTCCTGCAAGGAAAAGGTTGTACGACAGACTGAGAGTCACCTGAACCCAGACCTGCAGCTCAGGTTTAGGGAACAGTCATGGTAAGGTTGGTTCCTCCACAGCAGTTCACAAGTGACATTTTGCTTTCTACTTTGCTTTTTATACTCTGTATTTTAAGGGTTGCACTCAGTGACTCTTGTGGGTCCCTTTCAACTCAGCATATTCTGGGATTCCCGTTTTACCTTTGCCCTGTTCTTTCCCAAAGCACTTCCACAAACCACACAAGAACAGAGAGTGGTTTTAGGATCTCTCAAATTCTCCATGTTTTTTATTTACACTAAGACCTAAATTTAAATTTTGAAGTTGTTTCATTTGTTTAATTGAGTCCAGGTCTTTCCCCAGGAGATGCTCTGAGAGGCTGCATGGTGCCCACATCTGCCCCACAGCTCTCTGTGCCAAAGCCCCGTGTCAGGAGCTCACCCTGCACAAGGACCAGGGGGGCAGGGGGGGTCCAGAACCTGCTGACACGGCTCGGGCTGAAGGGAATCAAGGGTTGGACTTGATGATCTTGGAGGTCTTTTCCAACCTAATCAATTCTGTGATTCTATGATTCCGGGAACCCAAGCACAGCCCAGAACTCTGTCGGAGCTCCTGGAGGAATTCTGGTGAACTGGGGACATCTCCTGGCCGTGAGATGGATCAACAGTGCTGGAAAATCACCCAGCACTGAGGGAGGCTGAGAATTCCGGGCACAGGGGGCTGGGGCAGCACAGCCCACACTTCCCACCACGTTCCCAGCCACAGTGAGAGCTCTGCACCTCTTCTCACTGAACGCTGGAACGTGGTCATTTAACTTCCATCTTGAGAGAGCAGATCTGTCAGAATTAAAAAATAAAAAATAAGTTTTTTGCTGGAAGTGAATAAAAAGCACTTGTAAACCACACCATCCCCCTTAACCACCCTGGTGATGCTGAACAGCAGAGCACACCCAGCCTGTCCTGCTGTGCCACAGCCACATTTTATCTCACACCATTCTTACTTTCCTATTTAATTCCTCAAAATATACTCCACAATAAACAGTAATCTCAGATAAATGTTGCTATCAAATATTACTGTGTTCTTTTTACACCATCCCTTATTTTCCACACAAGATTGGACATATTATATATAATATTATATATATTATAACCCAGCTCATACAGTCCTCAGTGAAACAGCCTCA